>JALIZH010012932.1:0-33411 GCA_030522465.1 Rhipicephalus appendiculatus
TGTTGCAATGAGACATTCTGATTTAAGAACCGGTTTGCTGTTCCCTAGCTTTACTCGCCAGCTTAACAAATGAGACTTCTTCCCTGCTTTGCAAATCTCTTCTGTGAATTGTACTATTGATTTCAATGGCGCTCATTTCACTTTATGTCACGTTTTCAACCCTACTTCTACTCAAAATTTTCTCCCTCGTATTATTGTACAGAATGACGTAAGAATTGATAAAGTCAAGCATACTCGCTTCTCATGCAGGGAGATGTCGAAACATGTTGCCAAGTGATGATAGCTTTTGTCCCTGAAGAAGCCTGTCGAACGTGTTTTTCTTAATAATTTTATGATATGCCGGTGATAACTTCTTCTGGGGTAAGAGTACGCACTAACAACCAAACTCAGAAAGCAGACGAGCAGACACGTAGACAAACAAAAAACAATGAAAAGAACATGCAGGAATCATACCACAACATCTAGGACTTCGTCTGCATTACGACTCGTAATCCCACGCGTGAGTAGAAAGTTTTAAAGGTGGCTCCGCTGATGATGCCACTTTCCCCATTTAACTCAGTGTGCTCATGCACGTCGAGTCGCAGTTCCAGTTTCACTGTGAACAACGAACTTTAGAAGAACCCGGTCGTAGAAAGCGCACTCACTCTAATTTACGATTGCCCTGTTTCCCAGCTTAGTTGTCGTCCGGCGTTGTATGTAGAAAAAATGCGTTTTGCTTGCTTTTTTTTTTGCCAGAAGGAGTGACAGCGACATAGGACTAACATTTGTCGACAGGGCTGCAAGCGTACAAGCAGCGCACTAAGTGGGCGCGTCTGCCATATTTAGGTCTGCTTTGTTTCGGTCCGTTTCTGCCCCACTGTTTCTTTGTTTTGTTAACGTCTGCCGTACTAATTGGCGTAACCTGGAGTGCCACAATCTATATGGTCGCTAGAATCGGCGTTTAACAGGCCTAATTATCACTCTTGGGGAAAAAAGTACCCAGTGGAGAAGCACGTTTTTATTATCCCTTGTTTGTGCCTCTGGATGACAACACTTCCCACGTATTTGTGTCTATGCCCATTTTCAGAGGTTGTTATGAGGGAAAGAGCGTCCGTTTTGTAGCTGGAGTTATCCGGGCGCTGTCGACCCCGTGTACAGAATGTTATACAGTGGAGATTAAGGATAGCGACCTCACACTTGAGTTTCATCGCACTTCCTGTAATGTGACAGACTATGTCAGGTCGCATAGTTAGAAAATAAACAGTTCCAGCGCATGAATTTATTACAATTTATCCTTGATTCTTCCGAGTTATTAGTAAATGTTTTTATTAACCTTATTAGAATAACGGCATACTTTTAAGTTAGTGGCTGGCATTATTAAACACCCGTAATGCGTCCTTTAAGCTCTTGTCTTGCAAAAAAAAAGATAAATAAAATAATTCAGGTCTATTATAGCGCACCTAATAGAATCCCCTACCAATAGATAATTGATAACGTCTTATTATTGCAATTGAACGTCGGTATTTGCTTATGCGCTGCAAACTATGCAACAGTTAAGACCTTATGAACAAGGAATTCACACTGAACCGCACCTCATGCGATTAAAATTAGTTGAAAATGTAGTGCACATTCCTGTATATACCTCGGTCTCTAACGGTTTGGTACTCAGCAGAGGTGACCGAGTCCATAACAATGGGTGTTCGCCGTTGTACTGTCAACCCATTTGTCACCAACTTGAATATGTTATTTTTGACGAATGCCACCCTTGGAAAAACATCTCTCGTCTTGCGCATTATCAGCTGCTGGACTGTTTGGCGACATTTGTCCACATCACAATGAGTATGTGCTGCCCACCATAGCGTTTAACTAAATTTCGAAAGAAATAAAAAAAATACAGTATAATTTTCCATCCTTCATATGATAAATTGCTCAGTGCGTCGTTAAACATCTAAGCATAAATACCCGCTGACTGCGGGGCACATGAGCTCGGTACACGACTCAATTCAAGTAAAAGTAGCAATATATTCAGCCAAGTGGCGCCTCGGTGACGTGGTCGTAAGCCATAAAATAAGACATGCGCTTTCCTTATTGCACACGGCAGTTCAAATTTCGCACCGTCAATCGAGTCATATTTCTAGCGGAAAAATTAGTTCTGCAGAGCGTGCAATGTCATAGAACATTCATGAAAAAATATGATTGTTATTAACCCGTTAACAGCACAACTTTACGAACGAGAAAAATACAAATTTTTGGGAATGAATGCGCCTCTCTTGTAGAAAAAGTTCTCCTGGTCCGCTGTATTGTGTCTCCTTTACAATGGTGCTCGCTCTGCGATATAGCATGATGCCACCTATGTTTCGATGATTATTTGTCATTTTTATGAAGCTCTCACTGCTCTGCAACTTCCACAGGACCGAACCTACATAAGCCTCCTGGTTAGGTCAGGTCGTTAAACGAAGCCACTGAGAAGGCGCGACTACGTGGTTTAAAATAACTAAACGCTAAACATTTTTCGTCAACGGTAAACTTAATGCTACTAACATAGATTAGTATGGGGTTCCGTTGGAGCTTTTTCGCTATGACTTGTTTCATTCAGCGGCCCTCTAGTAATTTTTCAGTTGTACTATACTCCAAGCTTCGGCGAAAATTTCCATAAAGATTTTCCGCTTCCAAGAAAGGAGTTTCTATGGTTGTGTCATGGTCTCTAGATAGCAGCAGCGGTGCGGCAGTGATTCATTGATTTTGTGCTTACCTTTTGCATATTTACACCCAAAGTTGTTTGCATTCCTCAATTCTAGCGCGCGATCGATGCGTACTGCCGAAGCTTCCCCGTGTAGCACCTAACACGTGTTGCACGCCAGGCTGCTCCGGAAAAATACCAAAGTTCGAGCGTTTCCAGTTCTAAAATACGGGAAGTGTTGCAAAAAACTGGATACCCGTTAGTCCTGGGAATGAACATATGGCTACGTGACGTGCATGTGTAAGTTTGCGCCACCGCTATCTTTTTGAAAGTTCACTCGCAGAGGTAAAAGAGGAAAACGGGCACGTGAAATATTGAAAGCGTTTGTGATCTTGAGGCTTGGTCCAGAGAAGTGCGTTAGTGAAGCCTCTGTTTCTCTACACATAAAAGAACTCGAATTTTTAGGGTAGATAAAGGGCCTTGAATATGATGTGTGATACTGTCGCGAGTGCTTGTGCGCATGTCTGTTGTAAGAAGCGGAAGCTTGGATGTTTTCAATAAGTTCAGTTGTTGTCAACCTCTTGTACTTGTGTTGCGTCACCCGCGCAGCTTTATTTCAGTTTCAATGTCGTAGCAACTAGCTCCCCCCAACGCACATTACTTCAGATTTGCAAGCCTCTCAGATTTTCCCTGTAGTCTACGGCACATTCGTTTTTAAATGCCTAGAAATAGGACAAATGGTAGAATGTAATGTTCCCGTATCACCTTGAGAACTATGGGAAAAGAAAACCACGGAGGCGTCTGAAGCACTTTCTACATTTGTGGTTTCATGTAGCTTTCCTCCGGAATCCGCAAGACGTTTGATCATGTTAACTGTGTGCGTTGGCGCGCGACAGCCGTGACCAGGACTCGAATCCTGCGATAATAGTCTATGGAAGCGCAGAACGCAGTAAGCCTTTTTTTTAAGTTGTAAATTTTTAACAAAACTCATTGTTTTACATCACTAACCAAGACTGTAGAAAGCCTTCTAGCGTCGTCTTGTATGGATCACCGAGAGTTATCCCCCCACATTTTCTCCCCAGACGCTTGGTTTCACCAGATGTCGCGCTCTATCCTGATGTTCATGCCCACACATGGACGCTCGGAGAGATCTTGTGCAGTGTAATCGCCTTCAGGGCGGGCTGAGTGCAAATTTCTTAAACTAAGCTTTGACCTTTATAGCGGTTAATACAGTGAGATGAAGCCGTGATATACATAGGCATAAATTCACAAAGAACTTGCTCCAAGCAAGCAAACGCTAAGAAGACTGAAGAAAAAACATGTTCCTGTTGCGATCATTGGTTTCTGATTCACTAAACGACTGAAACTACTGGTGGGAAATATAAATTTAGGAATCCATATGTATTATCAGAAAATACAGCTAGCATATCGCTTCAATTCCTCTCAACAACTTGTAATCACATTCTTAATTAAGTTACAGAATCAGAGGCTAGGCGCAAGCTAGTTGGTAAAGTGAGATTATGAAACCGGTAAGCGCACGAAGACGGGAAGAAGAAGACTACACACAGAGCGCTCTGAGTGTCGTCTTCTTGTTCCATTTTTCGTGCGCTTACCGGGTTTCATAACTTCATTAAGTGTTATAGCAGTTTTCACTCAATGGCAAATCAGTGCCAAGGTTTACCATTGCAGTCGGACTCTGTGGAAAGTGTTGGACCATCCACCATCGCGTCAACTTCAATTTTTTTTTCAGTGTCACGGAGCTCTCCTAGTTCTCTTTGTCACGATTGATTTCATAACTTTATAGCACTTTATGCGCCGGCTTGTCCTTCTCTTTCTGAATCACCGCACACTGCCCAAAAAGCGGTACACAGGCGCAACTTGTACAATGTAAAGACAAGTGGTCTAAAAAAAACAGTATTTGACTTAAGGCACGTCGGACAGTCTGGTAGGCGTGTGAACGATAGGCCTTGTTGGAAAAACTTTGTCTTGAGGACACATTGATAGATCAAAAGGACGCTTCGGTTTGGTGGGACGGCAACATTCTGGAGGCTAACGCACTTTCAAGGTACCCAGTCTGGTGCCAACGATCGAGGTACCTCGAAAGCGACAAGGTTGCCTGCTCTAGTCGCCCAGCAGACGCGCTAAGAGCCTGCCTGCAGGTTTTTCTTTGGTAACAAGTTTGCAAGCCACGCAACCAGGACAGCATTGACGACCCCCCAACTTCTGAACGTTGTGTTCACTCGAACTGTTCTTTTTTTAAGAGACGCACCGCGTAGCACACTGGCTCCAATGTTTTGCATTTATCAAGGTGGACGACTGTAAAGGCTATAGCGAGACTTATTACGGTAAGTGCATTCGCACTAACAATTAAGTTCAACACTCCTGAAACTGTGATTATTTTCTAGAATGTGTAATTGTATGATGGTTTTATGTCTTGGAAATAAAAGAACTTCCTTTTCAAAAAAAAAAACTACGTTTTTCCGGCAGTGATTATGTTGCTCACATCCCTTAGCGTTTCATTGTTCTCGGTTTGTTTGGTATTTCATTTCAAGCCGGTCGCGACGCCTCACGCGAAGGATGGTGTTCGGCCCGCACAAGCATTTACGATCACGAAATTTGACCACGAGATGCTGAGCATTATACGTTTTTCTGACCAAATTTCTTGCATAGTTTCAACCGCATTGCAACAGCTTGTTTGACACTGATCGTATTCATTTGCGCATTTTGCCTTCGAACAAACGGTTTTCTTGCTGCGCCGGTGTTTTCACCTACCTTGCCACCCTCCAAGGCGTGTACGATTTCGCCAATAAGCCGGCTCCCCGAAATCAATTGAAAATAGTGGTTTTCCTCATCCGTTAGAGTTCGAGACAGCCATGGTTTGCGTTAGAATTGCCGCGTGAGCGAATGTACCTGAAGAAGTCCACACCAGAGTTTTGAAAGAACTTATAGGGAGATCACTTGAATTGAAAATCAGGCACATGAATATATCATTTCCTTCATGTCACTACTTTGGTCAAGGGTATTACAGAATACAGTAGGTCACATGAAAATATAACAAAGAACTACATTTTAGTAGTGTGGTATGCTTGCAACAAGATGTTAAATGCTTTTTTTAAATTATTTCACATTGACAATGGAAATAACAGATGACTTGGTTCTAGTAAGCACAAGTCACGCAACAGCAGTACTGAAATCTAGCTTAATGCAGAAATGCACCCATCCAGCATTCGATTTGTGAACCCGTATGCAAGAAATATACAATCGTAATGACAAAAACAATCGCTTCAAGTAAAATTCGAAGGATAAGGTTTTGTGAACTAGATAGAGATGGTGAAATCATACGGCGAAATCAAAGGTTAGCCAGTCTCAGCATTTCATTAAAGTGACATTTGACGCAGCACAAAATAAACAGAGTTCAATCTACAGAGTGTTTGAAAAAACGAAACGCATGGTGGCCCTCTTGCGTTGTGAAATATCGAGTCCTGTAAGAACTTCGCCACTGCTTTTAGTTTGATGCCTATTTCTCAGTTCTTTATTACGATTTACCTAGTAATAGATAAAAAAAGAACTTTTACTGTAGTGGAATTTGTTCAAGGACGGTACTGGAAATAGTATGAAGGAGCACTCATTTCCATTTGCGATTCTCCCTCAGGGCACTGTTCAACGGAGACAAGAACCTGACCTCTGAAATTTATAAAGCGGGGAATGCTCGAGGTACGCACACTGATCCCGCATTGCCGCAAACACACTCGGAAAAAGCATGGCGGCACCGGAGATTATAGGAAATGATGACGGTACTCTCTAACATGGAAAGGGCGGGATGGAAGCGTCTGGCTTCCCCGGCCAGCCACCCCGCAGCATGGAAAATGCGGGAGTGGGCAGGCTGCGCTCCAAAACAGCGCGAGGGATTCCGAATATCGATACTGGGCGAAAAGTATAAGTAAACCTGCAAAAAGCTTTGCACTGCGTGGGATTTTTAGGGGAGGCGTGACCTTTAATCCCCGCTTTGCCCGCACTCTGGCTCTCGCTCAGTTGAAAGCATCGAAAGGGGCATTCTGCGGAGCCCTCGTATTGTTCGTCGAGCGCTGTTCCCGTCGGGCAAGCCGAAAAGGGCATGCGAACTTCGATGCAGCTCTATAAATTCTATCGTTTGCGTGGAATTTTAAACCCAGCTTAAACTGTTGAGTTAGCTGAAGTGTGACGAGCACCGGGCCTAGAACTATCCGGAAAGGCATTACTGGCAAAGGCGAAACAACAGAAGCTAAGCTTCAAACAATGAACAATACAGGAGGCATACTTATTAGATGTGAAGCATCTTATGGCGAAGCTTAATCCGGTGGTGGTGGTGGTGGTGGTGGTGGTGTGCCGCGTGCCCACCCTTACTGCGCATGCGCAAACCCTTTAAAAAAATAAAAATCCTCCTCTCCCCCTATCTCTCTCTTCTAGGCATCCCTCCCCGCGGCAACCACACCCTCACTGCGCATGCGCCTCCCCTCCTCTCTCCCCTCTTACACTCCCCCCTCTCTCCTCTAGGCATCCCTGCCCGCGGCGTCTACACTCCCACTGCGCATGCGCGTCCCCCCCTCTCCTCCTCTCCTACGCTCCCCCCCCTCTCTCCTCTACGCATCCCTGCCCACGGCGTTCACACTCCCACTGCGCATGCGTGTCACCCCCCTCTCTCTCCTCTTCTACGCTCCCCCCTCTCTCGCCTCGCGACGCCAACGCAGGCAGCGTCTGCTAGCGAGTTTCTTGGTTGAAAAAACCGACTGCTCGCGCTGCACAACCGTTCACTGGCCACCCCGTATATATGGCAATGGATCTTGACCTCCAACGGTGGTGCCGGTGGGAGATTTCTCCTGTGCGTTGTTGAACAATAAAAATTCGCAGCGTGCGCGTTAACTAAAAGCGGAGTACGGGTCTCTGTGTCCAATCGGAGTCTTCTGTCTCTCATTGCCCATTAGCAGCGATTGGCATGTTCCAGTAGGAAACACTGCTCCATCACTGCCTGCTTTGCGCCGCCCCAGTTTTCTCTCCTGCGCAACGCTGCGATGAGCGCCAGCGTCAACGCCGCCGCCAGTGTAAGCGTTAGCGCCCGCTGCTTCACATCTACACATGGTTCCCTTTAGCGGGAGATGGTGTAATTTTATTCCACTACTAGTAAAGAGTCGTCCCTGCTTGGCTAGTTTTCTTCAGATTGACCATATACACCATGCAGGAAGGAAAAAGAAAGGAGGAAGCACTACGTCACGCAATTGAAGCCCACCGTGTCGGCCCAGCGCCTGACCTAAACGTAGAGCGCGCGGTAGGTTTCGGTGCTAGTGGTGGAGTTCCGTTTCTGAACCTCGATCGTGAGCGGGCCGGTCTGCGCCGAAGACGCGCGCTTCGATTAAACGCTACCGAGGGCCATACCCCGAAGTCTCGGCAAATCTCATTTCTTTCTTGATCTTGACGTGAAGGGTCACGTGTTGGGCCGGCACTGCTGTCTTCAAAGGGGTTGGCTTGCCAAGGCTGACTGCGGGACGTAATGCTGCCTCCTTTCTTTTTCCTTCCGCCAGGATATACACTTTGTGCTAGTAGCACAGTCAGCGTGGCCATGCGTAATTTCATTGGCAAATGTAGAGGGAGTACTATAGGTGAAGAGTAACTGTATTACTCGTGCCTCAGTTCTTTTACAGCGCGGGGGGAGTATAGTGCAGAGTCAGCCTCTGAATGTACTCTTTATTTGAAGGCAGACTAATATAGACTGCGAACGCCCTGCTACCCGAATGGAGTTCCCAATCAGTGCGACTCTCACGCCGACGTGGCGTGAATGGGGACTGGCACACCGTCCTCAGCGGACGGAGTACACTTTAGCGCCAGCATCTCGCCGATGCCACAGAAGGATATAACTGCCTCAAAACCATAAGCCTCCAAGAGTAGACACCACAGATGTAATTTTATTGTGCTAGGTTAATAGGATACAATTCCATGACAACAAAAGTAAAGTTTTGCGATCGTGAACGTTTTGTTTCTGAAATGCCAACAGCGGCTATTTCGAAGCATGAAACAGCGGCCACTTCTTACGCGAGGACAAAGATTAGTTTACGACAGAAACTAATTGCCACTAGAGTAAGGTAGACACTAGAGACATTCGTGAAATGAAAAAAAAATGCCCTTAGAAAAAGGAAAGGCTTTAAACAGCAAAGATTCGAACTAGCCACCTTCTTAAGGTCGAGTTCTCTCTCTGCGACATAAAAAGACTAGTGAAAACAAAACACACCGTCTGGCTACAGGGGTCACATACCTGAAGACTGACGCAATATTTTTTTCCCATAATACCTTGCGTCCTAATAACATAGAAACTGTTGCCGGCCACGCATGATATGCCGAGGCCAACAGCTACAACTTTCTTTCAGAATTCACAACAAAAAATATAAATATTACCGAGGAGCAGGGGACAGTTTATCGGCTGTTACTGACGAGTCCAAGAGCCGTTTCTCACTCTTTTTACTATCTGACATCCACAGACGTTTTATGTTGACTGTACTCTCGTTCGATAAGTGCCCGGGTATTTGATTGAACATCGTCTATTTTCTTGCGCAAGAGACGATATGTGTCAGTGTACTGATTTGCATCTGTATCGTTAGCTGCAACTACATAACAGATTGGTAAAAACCAAATTGAATGCGCAAGAAAGTATGCCATCCTGTTACTTCAATAAGGCGTACCAAATGGCAAGTCTGTGTTTTCATGTATGAGTCAGCGAAATGCCGGCGAGTGCGGCCTGCGGCTTTCGGTGGCGGCATGTGTACGTTCGCCGAAAGCGCGTCGCATCGATGCTCATCGCTACTTGCGCGGACACTGCACGCAATAAACAATGGTTCAGTCAGTTTAACCGATGCCAAAGCTACTGGACAGTCAGTTTTACTCCTTGGAATTACGTATTCTTAAACCCAGAAACGCCAATGGCATATTGACAGACCCGACCGGTACCCTAAGCCTGCCTTCGCTGGTAGTCGTATACGGGTCATATCTGGTGGGAACCGATCTCAGCGTACTTGGCTCGTGAGGTTGAACTTTGGGCATTTTTGATGTCGAAAGCTTCTCGCAATTATATTAAAGTGTAGACGAGGTAAGCAAAACTGCAAGCATTGCCAGAGATGCGTTTGCGTTTCCGTTCTGTCAAGCGGCGTTGTTTTTGTTGCTTTTCTGGCGTCAATTCCGCGGCACCACATGTCGGATTGTAACTTCGTACATTATTCATCGGCCATCCCTGCTAAAATACCGTCTGAACTGTATCAGCGCACAGCTACAAAGCACAGCTACAACTGTAACATCGCACCGCTATCAGCGCACAGCTACAAATTTAACACTTGGGCATAAGCAGCTGTATTGCATTGAGCCGATACGACAGAGTGCCAGCTGATAACTGGAATTTATTAAAAAGACGGCGTCGAATATATCGTAGTTTTATAATTAAAATGTCCATGTGCCGATACAGTGATCCTAACGATCACCAGATACTTACACGAGCTCGGTGTATAATTGCTATTTAAATACGCACAATAGTGGTCTTGTGCCACCGGCACTGGAAGGCAAGACACCGTGGGTATACATACCGGTTGCTGTGTGTATGGTTGTTCCGCAGCGCAAACGGTATATGTTGAGCGTTACTATGTTGTGTACGATTACCATGTGTGTGCGGACGCCTGTCCTGTACATGTGACGTAAGTTTCAGACATAGCATGTTCCCTGTTATACTGTAGAAAATGCATGACGATTTTCTTTCTTTTTTTATAGCGATAGTCTTAACAGCAAGACTGATTCTACTGTTGGAGGAAGTTCATGCACTCCATTTCTTATAGACCAATTAGCACTGTAAAACTCTGTGAGGGAGTACCGTAACTCCTGCAGAGGGTGTATGCTAGCGATGCAGAACTATCGATGGTACTATCGATGCTATCGATAGTTGAGCCACTATCGAACTATCGATGGTACAAGAAACTATCGATAGCGCTATCGGTAGTAAGTTTGAAAGTACATTGGTCAACGCACATGTCTAGAACGATGGAGTGTCGCACTCGGAACAGCACGAGCAACAACTGCAGTTTGAAACGGGCCAATTCTGAGCACGCGCGGCGCCACTGATGTGCCCGCCTTGCAGTTTCCGTCCTTGATTACGGCTGCGGCCGCGATAATTGCTTTGGCTACCAGAAGCACAGTCAACTGTGTGCGCCAAAAAGAAAAAAAAAAGAGCGGTCGCTCGGATTGGCTCCTATTATTCTCAATTTCGTGGTATCGTATAATACCGAGAACGGTGCACTTCGTTTTTGGGGTTTTTTTTTTTTTGCGCTAAACCGTTCAGAGTGCTTTCGATGGCCACAGCCATCGAAAGAACTAGACATGAGAGTTCACCACTGTACAATCGATAGTATAAAATCAATCGAGTGAACTCATTGCAGCATAAACTTGATTCTCCGGATGCGTGGTAGTATATGGCGGAGCATGCAGGAGCAGAAGGCAGAAGCGCAAGAAAGTTGACATGCTTGCGTTCCTTCAGCAGAATGATTGGCTGACATTATTAAGCTGAACTGTTCAGCTTTAGCAGAAAGGAAGTTGTCACATGTGGCGGAACTGCGCGGCTTCAAACTTATATTGCATTTTGTGATTTCAAAATATGAATATCAGAAGCTAAGTTTTTAATCGTAAGGTGTAACTGGTTACTTTTGAATACGAATTTATTTATGGACATATTCCGGCATTTTGATTGCGGCAATAATTTATTTCTTTCGCCAGAAGAGTGCTGATAAAGTAAGCGAACTGAGTACTGCTAATAGCAGGCTGTCGCTAATAATTTGGCAATATCGCCGTCCTACAACAGCATAATTATTCACAACACTATTGATTATATTATTGGCCGCAATACTCCTGATGGTACTATTGATTTCACTCTCGATAATATCGATTGTTTCGCGATAGCAGTACTATTGATAGATTCTTTACACTATTGATAGTTAAAAAAAACTATCAATATTTTGTGTTATTTGTTCTGTGTATGGGTGCCCGAAGTGATGCAGGACTATCGTTAAATGGACTATCGATAGTATCGATAGTTTAAAAAGAAACTATCGATACTATCGATAGTCCAATTACCGATAGTTCGGCATCACTAGTGTATGCACTCCATTTAAGTGCGACTTAGCTCTGGCGAAGGGAGCTTGTTCACTCTCCTTCAGCCAGAGCACCAGCACTCTGTCGAGAGAGTGTGCCTGCTCTGTGCAGGACAGAGTTACCAGCACTCCTGAAAAGAGAGAGAAATATGGAACAAACGTTTACTCCAGCGAAGGGAATCGCTAGCACTCTTCTACCGCTGTGAGTGTAGGTCGCTTGATTTTTTTGTTTTGTTTGTACCCACAGAAGACAGGTAAGGTCGACTACGTTTCCATCTTGTTTCATCTCTCACAGGCCGACTCCTTTAGGGGAATCAGGCCCGTAGCCAGGGGGGGTGCCCTAGGGCACCCCCCCCCCCCCGTTCTCAAAATTTGGATGGTGGGGGAGTGTTTTACCGAGAATAAATATTGAGAATAAGTGTTTTTCAAGGCCATCAACAAGTAAGCCCACCTACCCCCCCCTCCCCCCCCCTCTTCGAAAAATATTCCTAGCTACGGGCCTGAGGGGAATTATGCTGCCAACTAACATTCCCGCTCTCAGAAGTGTTTGGGTAGTGTTTTATTGGCTTCATTATTATAAGGCGATCATCAAAAAGCAAAGTTTCGAAATACTGTTGTCACGTTACTACGCTTTTTTTTTCACAGCAACATAATCTATTGCATTTCATCATGGGGGAATACGTATGCCACTCATTTATCAGCCATCCAACATCTTCAGAACCAAGCATTGAGAATAATAACGTTCAGCAGCTTCATGTCAAATGCATCTTCGTTACTCTGCTCACATGGAATTTTATCAGTTCAGAAGCTGAACAAATATTTTCTCGGCATTCTTATTTACAATTCTTATTTACAAATATGTCAATGGAAAATTTCCCATTCCTTTAATACACTCATGCCAGTTTCCACAGGCGTCATCGACTCATTTCGCAAAGGCTAATAACTTCTTATTACCCAAACCCAGGACTAATTATGGCAAGTTTAACACAAAATTTTCGTGTGTGTCCTTGTGGAATTCTTTGCCTCTCGATATCAAGAACGGATCCCTCTTAATGTTCAAAAAAGCCTTGCGTTTGCACTTATTAAATTCCTAATGCTGTATATTATTCAGAGTAACTGTTATTGTATTTTAGTGTATGCTTTTTCATGCTTATTTGTACATTTTGTATAACTTACTTGTTTTTTCGTGTTTATCTGTACATTTTGTATTATATTTTTCCATCGTTACCACTGTCTACTATAGCGTTATATCTCTGATGTATGATTTTATAGGAGGTCTTACTCACAGTCTCGCGACTTTGAGACCTCCTTCTGCATCTGTACTTATCATGTGCATTGTATCACTTGTATTTCAATTTCAATAAATCGAATTGCAAATTAAAAAAAAAACAAAAAAAAAACACAGTGGAATTTTCATTTGATTGTTTGTAATCTAATGGTACAGTTTACCGAAACGTCTTCCACTTACTTCGCTGCAATAACAACACTATAATCAAGACTCGGCTATTTAGGATTGCTCAGTGTGTAGTATTAAAGCATGGAATGACTCGTTTGCAGCGGAGAAACGTATTGGAGAGCCATATTGCTTTCTCAAAAACAGTCCTTAGTCTAGTTGCCTTCAAATATACAATGTACTGTTGGCCTGACTAAAAACCAGCCAGCACAACACGATTAGATTCTGCGATGATAAGATGGTCAGGAGAAAAGGCACCAACAGTTGACAGCCCAGGCAATAAATTAGTGTCTGTAGACAAATTAAAGCGCACAAAGCAGCCGACGGCTGTGTTGCTTTTGTGCGGAGGAAGCGTACTTGTATCCACAGAGCAATTCCGCGTTGCTATTGGAATGTTTCCTTTACTACGGCAATCCTATTACCTGCAGCCTGAACTCGTGAGCCAGAGGACACGGATCAAAGCAACAGAAAAAAAAGAAGCATCGCTCCGAGGACCCCTCCGCTAACGTAGTTAACGAGACTGCCGGCCGCTTGCGCGTGAACTTCTTTTGATACTTTGTCCATTGATGTAGCTTCGTACGTGACATGCTTAGGTCAGCGTCGCGTTCTACTAAACTAGACTCTGTGTTTACTGGCAATACAGCTATGTTTGCGCTCAATTTAACAGTGTTGCTCAGCGTTAAAAGGCAACACGAGGCCAACAACAGTGCTTCGCTCTTTGATATAAAAAGAACTAGCAAAAATTTATTGAACATAGGGAACCAGTTCAGTAAAATATTTTCTTCATTAATCAAAATCATCATAATCCTCATGAGCAGCGTGTATTTATGGCCACTGCCGGGTGAAGGCTTCGCCCAATGATGTCCGATTGACTGTACCATGTACTTGCTGATTCGATTTCACGCCTCTGAACTTCTTAAATTCGTCCCTCCATCAAACCCGCTGTAGCTCAGCAATCTACCGCTTGTCTGTGCTTCGCTTTACGTAGCCCGCCCAGGTCACCTTCTTTCGCTTAATGGGCTCCTTGATCTGCTCTTGAGTTGGCTCTTTGTCATGATTTTGGAATGCCTGCTATAGGCTGTTTTTCGATGCACTAAAGATCGTCATTTGTAAGCTCGGCAAGCCTCATTGCTGTAACAAGAAGCAGGACAATGCGAGCCGCAACAATAACATGTACGGCACTCCTCGAACACGCTAAAACAATCTGAAGAGGTGCTAAAGCGATTTGAGCAACGACAAGAAGTCACCATGAAGTTTTGCGCAGCAATCGTCGCGACGTCGTGGCTTTTGACGGCGTCTACTAGGGCCTGCATGCTTCTTAATCGGTAGATATTAAGCACATTGTCCTTCTTCGGGGGTCAGAGACTTTACTTACCAAGCATCAAGGAGTTTTGCGGTGCCAGCGTGGCTAAAGCACGAAAAAACACTTTAAACTGTTGACGCCTCTCTGGCATTCATTTGCAGACTTTGGAATGAAATTTTAAAATGAAGTTTTCGCCTTTGATTTTCTCCTATGTTAGCGGTGTGATCACCGCGTTACATTTTGTCTCTTTTCTAAGTGCTTCCGGTCAAGCACTTGCTTCCGGTCTTCCGAACATTAGGAAAAATTCTTGTAAAAAATTAGGAGCCACTCCTCTATTGGGAGAATGGCGGATGCGAAGCTGAGAGCATAGCAGATACATGAGCAGAACAAAGTAATACAGCGTGTTAAAGGTCACTTAACAAAACAGCAAGAGTGTTAAAAGGTGTTTCTCGGTAACACCTTTCAAACACAATATCAAACAAAGAGTATTCATACACAGTATCAAAGACCTTCCTATGCTAAATCTCTAAGGCCTTTTAACAATAATAAGGAACCAAGAAAAGGGCGGTTGTGTTAGTTTTTCTCTTGCCATTCTATTATAACACTAGGGCAGTTCAGGTTATCCAACGCTGTCTGTGGATTTTTCCTTTGATATCTTGGTCTGGTAGTCACCGCTTATACTTTTGTTTACTTCTAATGCTCCAACAATAAAGGACAAATCTCACCAACCTGACGTATTTAAATAGAAAAAAAAGCGACAACCTCTTAGGCGGGGCTGTCGAACAAGGCATCTGAAAGGGGTAGGCTCTCACGAGAGAAGTATGGAAGGAAATGGACTCGTGACGCAGGCTCTATATTAAGAAATGGGCCTCTGATTGGAAAAGAAGCATTTATTAAGTTCGTTGCCCCATTCTTTGACTATTAGACTGCTGTTTCGCATGACAGGAACTCAATATCGCCACCAGTCACACATTGCATTTAATTACCGGGCAATATCTGGACTGTACTCTGAGACTCTCAAGCAAAGGCTTGACATGGCTCAGGATAGCGATCCATGGCAACCTGCCGCACACTTTACCAAAGAGATTGAATTCACATCACTTCATCGGTATTCACCAGCTCTGGAAATATGTAACAGTAAACTGCAAGTGTCGTGAAAAGGATGCGGTAGTAACAGTATAAAGGATGTCTTTAAAGCGAAGCGTTGACAATTTCAGACGCACAGATATCATTTCGTGTGATATTTTAGGATCCTTCGTGAAAACGGTGCAAACCCAGCTTTCGTAACACCTCTATCTAGTGTACTAAAGCTTAGATTATCGGGCTACCTGTAGAGCCTCTCCCCTCCCCCACTCCCGATTTTCTTGTGGGTTTAAGGATTCATTGCTCGATGCGATATATACGTTTTCTGCCAGGTAATTCGCTGTTTCGCTACTCTAAACAAAGTGGAATAAAGCTTATCATCTCACAAACGGATCTTTAACAACACGAGGAACCGCGCTGAGCTAGCCTTTGTTGACAGGGACCCTCAAGTTAACAGTGCCTATACCCACGGACCACGCTGACATGCATCTACATAACAACAGCCTCCGGCTGAACGCGAGAACTTCTTACATACTTACAGTCTCCTAACTTCGGTGCCAGATATAGCATGCGATGTGTAACCTCCACTGCAGTGAAAAAAATTGGTGGGAACTTCCCGACTTGTTATGAGCTGGGAAATGGAAGCTAGGAGGCTGCTTGAAGAAGCAGTACTTGCCACCATTCGCAGAAACCAATCAACGCTATCTCCGATCGACAGGCCCCGTCAGTCGACCGAAGACGTTGGCGCTGAGCCAGGGATGGCAGAACCCGATAAGGTAGTGCATTAACTAAAGCAAGTAAAAGAACTCGTAGGAAAGAACATCGGAAGCTGTTCTTGTGTATTTATTGCTACGTTCTTCCGTACCGTGTTCACTTGCCCTCACCGTTAATATGTTATATGGAGTTGACCTAAATCTCGGACATTGCTTCCAGTTGGGGAAACATTTCTCACGCAATCGGACAGGCTCTTGAATGTCGGGTTGGGGTGGTGCCTAAAAAGCGGTACTCTTTAGTCGGCCCCTTTTAGGTGTAAATCAAACGTAGCATTAAATTCCGAAGAACTCATATAAAGTGAACTGTCATTGATCAGAATTGCGGTATCAATTAAGTGATAATAGGAGCCTTACAGTACCTTTTTGACAGCTCCCACTTAGTGAATTTAGTTCCGCAGAAGGACTTCTTCTTGGGCTAGTTGGTGTTTGCTTATAATCATGATGTAGCGCGAAAAGACAATACAAACACAGAGAACCACAAACCACAGCGCCTGTAGTTTGTGGTTCTCTGTGTCCATATTGCCTTTTCGGGCTACATCCTAATTATAAGGTGAATTTAGTGTTTCCCCTAATTCCAACTAGGGGAAGCTTTGACACTCTTTATGTTTGACACTCTTAATGGCTTGTTCCCCTCCCCCCTTCTTAATAGATGAACGATGCGTCATTGAAGTGAACTATCGTATGCTGCCTTGTAGTAAAATACGAAATGAACTATGGTTAGCGTGTGACGCATCAAGAAAATAAAGATTCAGGAATAGTTCTGCAATGATTAAGAGCTTTTGACAAGTGGGGTATAGGGTTATTTATCCGTCTTGAGATTGGAAAGCCAAGTGAACGTACCATTCTACCGACAAATACGCGTATACACGTTGGGATCAAGTACTGCTCTTATTAACGCTTAATTTCGTTACATAAACTTGTACTCAGTAGTCGACATATGCATACCTTCCCGTAAAAAGTACAGGTAGGCTCAGAATTTATTTCATGTAAATTTTGGCTTCAATAACTGTTGTTTCAAACCAACTGCGATGCTCATCTAAACCTATAGCTGGAGAAGCGCTAGGGAAATTTCCCGAGTTAAGTAGTGTGGGGTCTGCAATTATCATTGCTTCAATATAAAGTCTTCACCATTAGAGCCAAGCTTTCTAAAAAAATATTGGTTACCTTCAAGCAAGATTGAGTAGGAAGATAAGCTAGAACCTAGACTGTTACTTTTGGAGAAACTAAATCTTGGATTTGATTTCTTCAAGATATTGAAATCTTGGAGCAATAGCGTTGAACAGCTTTGTAGCAGCTTTTTTTTTGTTCGCACTTGCATCTTCCTGACCTTTCGGACGTTCGCATGTGCTCCTTTGAATAGTCAACTATTGTGTAATGTCTACGTATATGGGCTACCAGTGAGAATTGGAGTGATAAACATTTTAAATAAACGGAAATTGAAGTTCTCGACCAGGACTTCACAATTCGACTCTCTGTGTTTTCATTGCGCGAAATATTGTTGTTTGTATGTTCTGAACGAAGAGCCGTGTGAGCCAGCTAACCCCTTAGCTTAAAGGATAGAGGGCTGCTAGTTGCCCTAAAGTGTTGCATTAACTCTTCGAATTTCTGCGCAAAGACTTGTCTTCGTGAAGCAAACCAAGGAGATCTAATCAGAAAGCAGGCAAATATTGCGGTAAATCTTGTTTATTAGGCGACCTTTGGGCACACAAAGCAATAGCTGATTTGGCACTATTCTTTCCCAGGCCTGTCAATCAGTGTATATATGCTATACCATAAATCGCATGTCACATATGCCTAGAAATATTTGCATTTGCATGCATCGTGTTTTCTGCCGTTCGAGTTTGCCGACACGCTTTTTATTGATAAGCTATCCCGCTAAATGGATTTAATATTAGTCAGGCATTGCAATAAATGACAGCTTTAAACTAGTCTAATTACTTGTATAACCCATAATACCTTATAAATGGTTCTTCCCGTAATTTCAAAAATTTTTGCTGGTCGGTGCATTATCTTACAAGTGAAAAATCTTAATATTTTATGCACAACTCGGTTGGCTAAAAATTCGAGCTGACTTGGACTCACTGAAAAATATATCTTGCAGTGAGGGCTCACCTTGACTGAGACTCAGCCATGTTTTCCTCAATCACCCAATGTTTTTGTTATGGAACGCGCCTATTAATTCTCAGTTATTTTGCTGCCTCTCTGTCGACAAAATACGTGTGCTCGCACAAGAAGGAGTGCAAAATAAGGACTGGGCCCGCCTCCTCTCAACTAAAAACTGTTTGCATCATAAACTGAAGGAGGAGACAAAATCAATGCAGCTACGACCGAACTGAATGCTTAAGAGCAATGAAAAAGTTTCAACATAGGCCTTGCCCACGTCAGCCGCGGTGATGAAACCGCATTGTGCGTCAAGGAAAAAAAATCAATCGAGGTGGGAAACTCCAACGCCCGTGTTCCGTAAAAACACCGAAACCCCCCCAATCGCGCTGCTAGCTGTCCGCGCGCCTAACATTGACAGATCGACGAAAACATCAGAGGAAGCGCCGCTTATGGCGCGTGCACAATACCGAAATCCGCGCTGCTAGCGACCGTTTGTCACGGAACGATTTCGACATGTATCTGGGCGCCGAAGAAAGATTGCTTTTGAATATGCACACTCCGCGCATGAACAAGGGAGTTCATTTCTATGTTTATTTCCCGCCGACGTCGCCGCTTTTCAACGCTGCATGCACTTTCGCTGATGGGTTTATGCCAAGGAAGGACTGAGATTTCAAATATCAAAACAACGGGCGTTGGAGAATAAGGGAGCGTCGTATTTGGGCTCTGTGGTGTTTATGTATGTGGGAGGAGTGTGTACGCGAAGAAAAGTTGTCATTGCAGCAAAACATTGAAGCCGCACTGCACTCTACGAAATGAAGTATGAATAAGTTATTCGTCCTCAAGAAAAAAAAAGTAGCCAAGAGGAATATTCGAAATTGTGCGTTAGGAACGCCCTCTTTTGGACATTTGCCAAAACGAGCTTATCAGCTTAAAGTATTCACCAAGCTGTACTCATTGGGACATGTTTTCCTTTTTTTTTTTTAGTAACCGTTGCTTCAATTTGGCAGCTGACTTTGATATCAAATTCAGAATTTGTCCTCGCCTCACTACAGACTGTGATTATCAGCGGTCTTTTGAAAGTGGCCAGTGTGCGTGTCTGGCAGCACAGATTGCGCTTTTTCACGTCGAATGACAACGAACACTTCTGTGAACTTGTAAAGTCTGCTCGCCAGCTAAGCGTACCTCTCGTGCGGCAGATGTTTCACTTACCACCGTTTATTTGCGTCTTTACGAGTCTTGTACGCTCTGTAACCTTTTTCTTTTTTATATTCTGTATTTCCATCCTATTTTTTTCGTTCTCTGAGTGTAAATGACTATTAGCTGAGATGTATTCCTTAGCTGGCGCGATCGAGGTTTCATGGCTGTTTTGTCAAACATTCGGAGTTTATAATATAATTGGCAACGAAAACTTGACAAATGCATCCCTGAAAGAAATGAATGTGTTGCGAACATGTCACTTCTTGTAAAGGAGGGCGTGCAAGGATTGTGTCATGACCGTCAGCTATAATACGCGTTCCAAGACATTTCAAGGATGTTATACGCAGTGCAGGCACGTAAGTTTTCTGCTGTCCTTGCTAGGTTAGCGAAATTAATAACGCCGTCACACCTACTACTGCTCTTAATGCGTGAACGATTGGGTTACCCGAAAATAGAAGGTCGTATGTTAGTGCATTTGCCGGTGCTTTCAGAGCTAACGCAACCAAACAAAAACAAGTATATTTACCGGCGCTCGGCCTTCGAGAGGATGATCGTGTGGAAACTTCGCGCTGCTTACATGACAGCGTGCAATGTGTGCGCAAGGAGATAACATTATGCAAAACTTGTGCCACTACCCAGAAGTTTGAAATGACAACACTTAAACCTCGTTCTCCAATTAAATCCTGGGATCGAGGGCAATACAGTGTGTGTGTATCAGCCGAAGTTTCTAGCGCACTTTGCATAATCTTCGAAATGCTTCAGAAGAGCCGGGGCTGACGTGAATTCTGAAAGTGGAATCTAGGATGGGGAGTTGCTCTAGTAACTTGCAGGTGTGGTAGTGTGGATGAATATGCAAATAGCACCCTATATTCATAGTTTCGGGAAATATGAACCTCGTCGCTGGAGCGGAGAACGTAATTTTAAGCAGTCCTGTTTACTTAAGAACCACAAGCAAGGCATTCCGATATTTTCAGTCGTTTCGACTTAAAAAGCCTTGGCGAAAAATGTTACGATTAGGGGCCAGTATTTTCTCTTGCTATTTCATTGTCGCCATTATCGCAATTATGGTTGGTGTTGTTGCTGCCACATAAGAGGGCTCGCACCGACGACGATGAGACACTACTGCGCAAGTAAGGAAAAATAGGCCCTTTAAAAAAGCATAAGATTTTACTTGCCTTCGTTAGGGCAGGCGTCTCAATACTTTTTCAGTTTATGCTTCAAGAAAAAAATATTTTAAGCCTAGTATTTTCATGAACCCCAATCTAGGCGCAAGGAAAACCATAGAGCTTATAAGTTACTCTTTGTTGCTTGATCTACAGAAGCTGCGCAGTCTCCGCTGTGGATGCAATGATTGCACATCGGAAGGAAGTGAATGAATGGAAACAAAACCATTAATAAGAGAGCTATGATGTTAAGGATATCAGTGAAAGAATACTCAGTGTTAATGGCTTACATTGTCACGGGGTTGGTAAGCTGAAGAATGCAGCAGCGAAGCTATAAATAGTTGCCCGCTGTGGTAGCATGGCCGGCTTATTTTTCATCTCTGTGTGAAATGAAATGCAAGACAGTTACTACGCTCACTTAGGAAAGCCGAGTAAATATCTTTCGAAATGCGCCGATATCTTCCGTGGGCGATATCGCTGGATTTCAGTGGCGACGGGGCGAGGGGGGGGGGGTGATGGGAGCGTAATGCAATAATACCCGTCTGCTTAAATTCAGGTGCTCGTAAAAGAATCCGTGGTAGTCAAAATTAATACTATGAAGCCCCCCACAGCAGCGTGCCTCATGTCGTGGCTTTAGAACCTATAAAAGACCGCGGTAATTATTGTTATAAAAGCGGTAAACACGGAACTCTTTAATGGGTGAGCCTGTGTCCAGACAAACGAAAAAATTGCAGTACAAAGGTAGTGGCACTCACGAAAGTCCCCAAAGTGAACCTTGAGTGGAATGCTCCGCCATACATGCATAGGTCTTGAATACCAGCGTTATCGTTGTCCTCTCGCGAGTTCCAGGATTTACTGAACTGTCAAAGTTGCACCCTATCTGGGTAAAACATACCCAGATAGGGTCCCATACAATCATAATTGCTTTTGAAACGTGAAACAACACTTTCGCAAGAAAGGACACGCAACAGAGCGCCTTTCCTTTCTTGTGAATGTGTTGTTTCGCGCCTTAAAAGCGATTATGAACGTACAACAACTCGCCCAACAAATAGTTCTCTGAGTGTCCCATACACTCAGCCACGGCATGAGCCGAGGATTACACGTGTAATAGTCTCAGTCGGGTAAACACGGTCGTCAACATTAATTAAGCCCACGCCTGAACATACCCTCTGAAAAAGCACCGTGAAGATGTTGCAAAGAGAACATATATGAGAGCACAAAGGAACGTTTTGTAAAGTAGAATAACAGAGAAAGCAAGAAATAATGCTCTAAAGTTCATGTGCGCAAGTACAGCAGCTTAAGCGCCCTAAGTGGACATCAGGTCGTGCGCGGTACAGCTGTGAGCGCCTAATGCCGTCGGGGATAACCCCGCTGTCCATTTAGCCATTATGCTGAGTAATCTTTCAAATACAGTACTGTCGTCGCCGAAAACATTTAAGGGGCTATATACTCCAGCGTAGCGTTCGCGCGCGCGTCACGACGGCGTCAGGTTAGCAAAACGCAGCCATCTATGGACCAGAGCACGCCTATCTCGCACCCAGGCGCCTAGGCTCCCGGCGGCATACTCTCGCACCCAGACGCCATTTTGTTCTGAACCGCCAAGGCGTGTAGGCGCGTATCTGTTGCGCAAAGTTAACATGGCAAGCGGCGTCTCTGGGACTTTAACATACGAGAAAACGCCTATTGACGCTGCTCCCGCTTACAAGTAGTCGTCTGGGCACCACTGCGCTGTCTTTGGATGCAAAAACAATGAGCGCAAGAGGAAGAGGAAGCGAAGCAACACCCTGAACTGCCATGCTAGCAGACGATCCGCAATTCAAACGCGAAACAGAGCCATTACCGAGCCCAAGTCGGCGTCTCGGCGTCAAGAACCAAGCGATATCGCCGGCTGTAATGGCTGTAATGACGGCAGACTGTTTTCTGCTGGCTTCAGATGCGCATACGAGCGGGTATAGGCGCATTTTTGGAGCGCTGAAGGTAGCCAACTATGTCCACATTGTCTACGATGGTGGCGGTCGGCCGCATGGCGTCAAGCATCGCCTCCGCAATCTTTCCGTAATCGAGCTTGAACGATGTCATCCGCATTGGTTCTTACACTGCCGTGTTGGCTACATACATGCGGGAAGATGGCACATCACGTAGTGCGTGCGACGTCGACGTACATTGCTAGCTTGTCGGCGAATGTTTTTTTGTTTTTGTTTTTTTTACACGATCGGCGAGGCAAGGTTTCTTGCGGGTTATAGGAGGTTGCATATGGCGACCTGTCTCGCTGTAGTAAAGAATAGCTTGGATAAGCTTCTCGATAGAAACCAGTAATAATATCTGGAGTTTTCCATCCCAAAACTACGATATGATTATGAGAGACGCCGTAGTGGAGTACTCCGCAAATTTCGGACCATCTGATGCTCTTTAAAGTACACTGACATGGCACAGTATACACGAGCCTCTAGCATTTGGCTTCTATCAAAATGCGACCGCCGCGGCCGGGATTGAACCCGTGACCTTTAGGGTCAGCAACCGAGTGCCATAACCACTGCTCCACCGCGGCAGACCCTGAAAAGAAGCTATGGCTCTGTTGCTAAGTGTGACTTCTTGGGCACCGTTTCAAAGAAGAAGGCTCTGGGTTAATGTCCATGACAATACACTTCAGATTCCGCCATAGCGATTGCTCAGCCTTTCCCTCCCCTAGCTTAACTACTTTTACAAAGACTCCTCCGAAGGTTGCAGTTTTCATGGTTTATTGCTACCAAAAGTTTTTCTGCTCGCCAGCTCAGAAGGTTATGATTACGAACGTGAGTTGCCAGTATGCACAGAAACTAACCCGGTGTAGATGAATTGTTGATGTTTATCAACGTGAACGACACGGGATCATGAAATCCTGGTACATGAACACTCCGCTTATGTAAAACGATCAAATTAATGTCATGGTCACAACCTGCGAAAAACAAGACCATTCATTCACGCGTCGAAGGTTTCCCACACACAAAAGAAAAAATTATCATAAGCATAGGTTGCACAGGAGGCACAATGCTAAAAAATTACACCATCTCCCGCTAAAGGGAACCATGTGTAGATGTGAAGCAGCGGGCGCTAACGCTTACACTGGCGGCGGCGTTGACGCTGGCGCTCATTGCAGCGTTGCGCAGGAGAGAAAACTGGGGAGGCGCAAAGCACGCAGTGATGGAGCGGTGTTTCCTACTAGAACATGCCAATCGCTGCTAATGGGCAATGAGAGACAGAAGACTCCGACTGGACACAGAGACCCGCAGTCCGCTTTTAGTTAACGCGGACGCTGCGAATTTTTATTGTTCAACAACGCTCAGGAGAAATCTCCCACCGGCACCACCTTGGAGGTCAAGATTCATTGCCATATATACGGGGTGGCCCGTGAACGGTTGTGCAGCACGAGAAGTCGGATTTTACAACCAAGAAACTCGCTAGCAGAGGCTGCCTGCGTCGGCGTCGCGAGGCGAGAGAGGGGGAGCATAGGAGAGGAGAGAGAGGGGGGTGACACACATGCGCAGTGGGAGTGTGAACGCCGTGGGCAGGGATGCCTAGAGGAGAGAGGGGGGGAGCGTAGCAGAGGAGAGAGAGGGGCGACGCGCATGCGCAGTGGGGAGTGTGGACGCCGCGGGCAGGTATGCCTATAGGAGAGAGGGGGAGCGTAGGAGAGAGAGGGGGGACGCGCATGCGCAGTGGGGTGTGGACGCCGCGGGCAGGGATGCCTAGAGGAGAGAGGGGGGAGCGCAAGAGGGGAGAGAGGAGGGGAGGCGCATGCGCAGTGAGGGGTGTGGTTGCCGCGGGGAGGGATGCCTAGAGGAGAGAGGGGGGAGAGGAGGTTTTTTATTTTTATTTTTTTGAAAGGGTTTGCGCATGCCCAGCAAGGGTGGTCACGCCGGCACACCACCACCACCACCGGATTAAGCTTCGCCATAAGATGCTTCACATCTAAAAGACAACGGAGCTGATTGGCACCTAGGTATTCCTGGCTGCTACTGTTTTGCTAAGTTTTGCATAATTTGCCTTTCTTTCTTCCGCTCTTTCTTTTTTTCGTTCTCTCTGTTTATGTGTATTCTTTTATGTCTCTGTCTATTTCTATTTCTTTCTTTCTATCTCTCTGTCTCTCTATTTCCTTCTTTCTCTTTCTTGATCTTCATATCTTTCTTTCTCTTTTTTTCTCGCAATCTGTATTCCTCGGTTCCTTTTTTCTTTCAATCTTTCTCTCGCGTTTTTTTTATTCTCTCTACTTCTTTCTTTCTCTTTCTGTGCTATATTTTACCATCTCCCATGCTCCTTTCCCTCCTCCTGAACCTCGCATTTGTCTTCCTCATTCTCGCTTCTCTTTCCCACCCCCCTTACTATACTGTACGATACAAGGCTTCGCTATGCTCTGGTAGCATGCCCGGATAATCGAGTGGTTAAGACGCTCGCCTTGGGACTGTGTGCACAGGGGTGAAGATCTCGTCTCGCGAAGAAATTTTTCCCTTCGAATTTATTCCTTTTTTTTCTCCTTCTTTATTTCTCTTTCTTTCTCTCTCTCTCTCTGTACTCGCTATCTCGCCGATCCGAGTCATTGCATCCCTCTCCGGAGTAATCGGCCCACGTGTTGTGGGAGCTGAGAAGAAGATGAAGAAGACGGACGTTAAGCAGAGGGAGGGAATTGAGGGGATAAGAGAGAAACACACGCCCAGCATTCACCATACACGTGCACAGTGCAGTCTACCAACAGACGATCACTTTATCAATTACCCTCCAAAACTACAGAATAGCTCTCATATGATCTCTGGCTGATGAGCTCCGAGGCCAAGATCGCAAGGCCTTCCGTAAAAGGCTGACGATCAAGTCTGTTCAAAGCACACTGGAGAATCTGTCGATGCTTGTCATATGGGAAACGGTGAGGCAGTCTACAGATATTTAACATATGCAATTATCGCACATGGGTGAGTCCGCTACTCCAAAGCGATAGCTTAGGGAGTTGGTGAACGGTACACCGACCTACAGCCGACACAGTATGGTAGCGTCCCGTCTGGTAATCTTCGTTGGCAGTTGTGCCATTGAAGATCAAGGTTCAGTAATAGATCAAGGTTCAGTAAGCGATGATTGAAGTTAAGCGTAGAATGCCAGTGTGTAAGCTAGCATTATGCGTGATGTGGCGAAGTTGACTTGCACCATCCACTTTTGTCTAGGATATGAGCTGTGGGGGCGCTGCATCATGGACACACCGGGAAGCTGCATCGGCGAAGTGTCTGCTGCAGATACCACAATGTCCCGGCAGCCATTATAAATCAATGTCATGTCCTTGATTAGTAGAGCGATGACGAATTTCGTTCCTATGGGACACCAGCTGATGGTAGTTCCCACATTGTAGACTTCTCACGTGTTGAAAAGGTGCCTTAGAGTAGCAGAATATGGCCCATTTACTAGGGCATTCCGATATAATAAATTCAGTTGCGGCTTTTAGAGCGGCGAGTTAGGAGTACGTAGATAGTGTGACATATGAGGTCTTGAACTCGACGATGACTGAGTACCACATAGAAGCCCGTCGAACTTCCCGAAACCATGTGATTTCCGTTAGCCTTTTCGTTCATGTCGTAATTCTACATGAATTTTGCTAGCATACAAAATATGTAAAAGGTCCAATGAGATATAACTGATAGCTGCTGATGGCAGGTTAGTCTTCTTTAGATATCCCCAGTACTTCAACGCATACAGGAGGTCTCTTCTGGAATTACACCGGAAACAGGGGTATGGATGCCGGTGAGTAGATCAACTACATCGAAGGCTGGTTAGCCGCAGAATCTTTAGGAAAAGCGGCCTTCTGTCTTTTCCTGGTAGGCAATATGGCGAGGAATATGCGAGCGGGATGTGTCGACAACTGTACATGTCATAATTCAAGTTTTCAGTTTATTAACAGGATCGCAAAATACCATGCGCATACGAAGGTGCAGCAATTTCAGAAAGAGGCCCAAAAGTAACTACTGCGGGAGTGCATCCCATCAGAATTGGACAAAGAAAAATTAGTAAGCAGATGGAGGGATTCATTATACATATAAAAGTACACAAATTAGTAAAAAAAAATACAGGGAAGAACCCACATAAAGGTAACGCAAAAACGGAAAGACAGACAAATTAATGCGAAGAAAAAACGTATGTTATCAAACGCGATCTAAAACGGTTAATGATAATATATTAAATCGGGATTTGCATTGTTCCAAATAGAAATTCTACTGAAAAAGGTACTTGGGTGGTCTTAACAATGGCATTATGGCAATAGTTCCTACAGTGGAAGCATGATGAGGCAGCCCCAAACATGTGCAAAGGACTCGGGCTTGAATGCTTTGCAGGACAAGGATGTTACATTTTCCAGTGTGGGAAAGTACTGGCGTGTTTTATCGGAAATATCCCCAAGAAGAGCACCTTCTATGCTTAATGCATACAAGACATGGATATGCCCCACATTTTAACGAGTAGAAACATCAGCACGTGCGCAACAAAGGCGCGCCTGTCCTTCAAGGGTGAGATGTGAGCACAGAAAAAATACTTGTCAATGATAACACCTAGGAATCTGTGACATATTTTATATGAAATTCTCACGTCGTCGATTCAAACTCGATACCAGATGATACGCTCAGGCATACAGGGCACTGAGGCACCCGTCTCGGTGGAAATGTTAAGGCGTTGAGCACACAGGCATGTACGTACAGCAACGTACATGCCTGTGCTGCTTTTTGGAGCGGTGCACGTACTTAGGGACGTGTCACTGCTGAGGCGAAGATGCGTATAACGTCAGGGTTGACAGGTCGAAACCACAAAAAAATTGCCAAGAAACTAGCTCGAAACAAGCCAAATTGAGCGAATGGCCAAAGTAGCCAAAAATATCCACGCATGCTTGCAAACAACTTCGACGTTTTTATTTAGATGACTAAATGCAACAGCCTTTAGGTGAAAATGTCATTAAGCAGAGCACAAACGATTCAAAATCAAAATCACTGAGGTTAAATTGTTGACACAGAAATTACTTCGCAAGGCTTGACGAAGTTTCTTGCGCAGTTGAAAAATCACTCTCTTTACGCGCCTTGCATTACTTTTCTTAAAAAGACTAGATAACGAGAAAATCGCAGTTGCTGGGATTGAAGCATGAGCTGTAGTTACTTTCGCAATAATTTGTTGCGTGATGACGTCCGACCAGTTTAGTACTCCAAGAGTCGTAGTCCGTACCTAATATTAAGAAATGAGAAGCAGTTCGTCGGATAGCTTACTTTTAATGTGAATGAGTGCAGAGCGCACTAGGCGCGGAGCGCTTCCGATTGTCCTATTTCCATTTAATAATACGGTTTACAGTCCGGCTCAGCAGTGGGGGGCCCACAAAAATAAGCACTGTGCAAGAGTTTTCTACGTGTCCATGCCACGTATACAAAGCACTGTTCTTGTGTGCTTTGTGTGCCAGGCCTGCTTGACTGGAGGGTTATAAACGCATTTTTATCGCGAAAGTGTTTTATGCCGGGCTCCACACCGAAGGCTTCACTGACATCGTTTCCGTCACGATCGTGGCGTCAAAAAAAAAAAAATGTACGTGAACAGTTTACAAACAAAAACTTTCGTTGATTTCGATGACATGGAAGTCGAACCCATGACCTTTCGGTCCGCGATGATGGGCGCCGAGCACTTTACCCTCTGCGCCAGTGGCGCTCATGCATAAGGCTTCACAAACAGACTTTATGTCTCTGCCCCCCTTCTCCCTTTTACAGTGATCTCGGTAGGACGGTGGAGGTGTCGCCGTCTGGGATTGGTGAAGTGACGTACGGCATCATTACACTCACGAGCACCCCATGGGAGCTTGGACTTGACCAGGTCATGTAGAGCAGACAGTCAAATTTTCTGTATTCGCTGAAGTTACAAAGGGTTCGTTACAAAGGAGATCGTGGCATTAAACAAAGTAGGGCTGAGAACCTCACCCAATGAAACGCCACGAGGGACGTAATGGTCAACTGTCAGGCCTTCCATGGTAGTATGAGGGAGGATCTCCTCAATAGGTAGCTGCGAATCCACCGAAACGTTTCCCCCGACTGCAATATTTTCCAGTGCGTCGAAAATTGATTCGTACGTTATATTTTCGTAGGCACCTTCCACATCGAGGAACATTAGAACCGAAGTGCATTTGAGGTGTTTCTGGTGTTTCACAGATGTCACAATCTCTATGACGTTGCCCCCCCCCCCCCCCCAAAAAAAAAAAAAAAAACGGACGGTATCTTAGAAAGGCAGCCGTGGCCTTTGGATATAGACTGTGGTTGTTCACATACCACTCGGGGCGTGTGAGCCCGCTTTGTTCAAGTAAGGCAGTTGGACCACGTATTTGGACGGTACAATGCCAGGTCAAGCAGCGAGTTCACTCGTTTCACGATCGGTATCACGCGGCTTCACTTCCACCTTTCAGGAACAACGTAATCATTCTACGACTATTTGTAGCATTTCAGAAGATGGCCTCGGCCGCATCCTGCAAGATGACATAACACAGGATATGTAATGCCGTCCGACCCAACTGACGATGAATGCCTGAAGGTGGCTGAGTCGCATCCGGTTCCTGCAGTGAGGAAAAGATCTTTGTTTCAGTGACAAATGCTCCAGGAACATCACCCAGAACGTCATCACTCATGGTGAACACATTCCCCGGAATCACCACACAGAAAACTCAGGAAATATCAACCTACACTCAGCCTTGATGGCGTACTAGCGCGCTTCATGGATGTCGTTGTTGTGAAGCTGTGCCAAGTTCACGCACCGTACTCTGTATGAGGGATATTAATTCCCAAGGATCGAGTGACATGCAAAATTTCTTCCACCGTTGGTCCTCCAACTTTTCTATGCGACGTTGGATTTTTCTTTGAATACCCCGAGGCCGTGAATTGAATTAGCGCCCCCCGTAGCTCCTCCCGGCCTGCTTACGAATCCTTCGTATTCGCTCAAGTTCCACATCTAATCAGAATATATAGACGGCGGCACAATGTGTAAAGGGGCGAGACTAGAGGAACCACAAGTACGTTATAGAAAAGGTACTGGAGTGGCAGTCCCCAATTGAAACAGGCCCTGCAGCCTCCACCGCCAAAGATGAGGAAGTGCGACTGTGCGTAAAGTTGCCATTATTGACTACCGATCATGGGATAACTGAAAACTAAACATCATTCATAGGTGGTACGCTCGCTTTGTTTGCATATCAAGCAGGTTATTATTGCGATAGCAATTATATGGACACTCTCGGCTGATTTTTGCCGTCGCCGTCATGTCCTGGATATGTATTTGGATGTGTATATATAAAAAAGGCATCAAGAAAAATAAATTTAGAAAAAAAATCCAAAGCACCTGACCGGGGATTCGACCCAGTGACCCCTCGTTCCGCAGCCCGCTGCGCTAAACAACACAGCCACACGCCATGCTTGTGCCGGCGTTATAACGGCGAGCTATTTATATGCACCATTTAGTGTTCGTGGTAGGCAGATCTCGGAGGAGCTTGACCATGTTTTCTATCACGCAGCGCCCTTACATTTTCTTTCAATTTGAAAAACTGCCCTTGAGCTTCACACGGAAAAGTGGCCCCCTTCTGTACCCACTCATGATGTAGAAAGGAAAAAAAAGAACACCGGGGACACTTTGCGTCAGACGCCACTGCGTGGCAGGAGACGCAGAGTGGTAATTCCACATGCCGCAGTTTAAAAGAAAAAGAAATATCAGCCAGCGTCGGCTTCTGCATTGTGGACACTTGCAGCGTGTTGTTCAAACACAAAGACGCAACAACTGTGACAGTTGTTAGTACACGCTTGTCCTGTGTATACCCACGGCCGCTCAATATACCTATGCGTTCTTTTCGAGCGTCCTTCTTTGTGCTGCAGCCCCGCGCTGCAAGTATCGAGCTGCTTGTTGTTCTTAGTGTGACATTCTGAAATCTTGCTATCGCATTCATTGCTTCGCCCTAGTGGCGAAACTGACTTTTTTTAATCTACTACACGCATCTGTCCTTAAATCTACAATCTGTCGGGTCAATGCACACTCGAAGTACAAGTCCTGCTTCTTTTGAACATCGTTTTTGCTTCACGCCTCCAACGGAGAACAGCATACACTTTTCGCCCGGGAACTACACCATATGCTTTTTTACGCCCACGAAGAGGTATTAAACGCTTCAAACTCTCAATATTTCAAACAGCAGTGCCTGTATTATTCTGCTAATTGATTTCTGGAAATAACATTCTACAAGGTCACTTTTCTAAAAGGCCGGCAAGGTGTTTGAATCTATGTGTTGCACCAGATGGAGCAACTGTTTGGCGTTATTGATGAAGCTTGACGTCGTGTGTTTTTTTAACTGATTAGGCATTCGATTTTTGTTCTGCATGATGTATATTACAGTAAACATAACTTAACTGACACGACTGTGCCTAGTTTAACGAAGTCTCTTGAACGTCACCGCTGTTATTAATCAGCAATAGGTACCGATCAGCATTTATTAGAGTTGCGGGGCTGGTTTACGAGAATTCACAAAAACCAAGAATGGGAAGTGATTTCCACTTCCTATTCATCGTCTCCGGGAACTTTCATAGCACAACCTGACAACTATATGAGCGCTGCAATTTTAACCACTTAACCCACAAGCGTTGAAAATAAACCATCTGTATTCCAGGCCGTCCAGAGGGCTCGTGTCGTCGCCGAGAGTCATCATCTCCCGGTTCCGACATGGGTGGAGCAACCGACTTGATTGGGGAGGTCACTAGGCCTCTTTTGTCTTGGTCCCTCAGGACTCGAATAAAGTTCTTTGTATATATGTATTGCTGAATAACCGCATGCATACTCGAGAAGGTGCGATTTCTCCCGCGGCATCCATCAGGAGTCAACGAAGCCTCTCGGTCTAGTGAGGTAGCGGGTATCAGGACGTCCGCCCCTCCACATGGTGGTTTAAATCTAATATGATCTTTTTCCTATTTCCTCATTCCCCCACTGTTCGTCGCCGTGGCGCTGAGACGTGAGCACTTGGCTTGCATATAATAGCGCCACTTTTTTTTTTCTCCTAAGAATAGCCACCCTCCAATGCGTAGAAGCGCGAGAGCATGCTGGGGAGTAAGCGAGATTCGCAACGCCGTTCTGCCGCCGCAATTCGGTTTTTCGCTATGCGCTACCGCAGCGCCTCATTCGCAAAAGTGCAGCTGCTTGAGAGCGCGCTCGTCTGGCCCCCCGGGACGAGGCATCATGGTGCTGCTATTACAAGTAGTACAAGGACGATTCATTACCGTTCTGGGAACCCGCCCAAAAGCGTGGGCGCGCGCAGGTGGCCCGCGCGGGCGCGCGTTTCCATAATAGATCCGCAGCTACGATGCATGCGCTGATGGAGGCTGCTTAGGGGCAACACTGGCGAATGCCCGTGATGAAATGGCGTTGCGCTCGTATACCTATTTTACAGGACACATGTGAACTAAACTATAGAAGTCGAAATGTTTTGAGCCTGTCTTCGCCATTTTCTATAGAAACAGGAGAAACAAACTAGATTTCCCAGGAAAGCGCTTTGCAGAGGCATTGGGGATTAACTACTGGTAGTCACGCGAGTTCTGAAGTTTGTGCATTATGGAAATGTCTGCAAATTGCTAAAGCTCCATTTTCGACCACTTATTTCGAAAGCTTACAACTTTTCTTGCTTCCGTAGAGGAGGACAAATGGGCTGCGTGGAAAGACAAAATGTTTAGAAGCAGATGGGATACTCAGTGAGGGACTGGAGCAAAGGTGTCAACCCGCAAGATAATTATGTAGCTTTGTAAAGAAGTACGAAACGTTCGACTCAACCTAATATTTATGCCTTGTACGTAAGAAAACGCCGCCGATCCCAGATCGTTTTCGAGTAGTTGCGATGTCAAACCGATAGCTGGTCCTGACCTGAGTCCCAGGGGCGGGAGAAAGTCTTGGGGACACTGTTTTGCAGCATTTTGCGTTACTCACGCCGGATGCATCCGGCTTGTATTCACGACGGCGTTCCTGGCGCTGCGTCACTAAAGCATGACAGGCACTGCTCCAACAATTATGTCTGCAGCAGACGGGAATACATTTTGTTCCGTCTCACACGATGTCTCGCGTGACTTTAGGTATTTCCGGTAATGATCGTCCGGAATTAAATCCGAATACTTGCGTTTTACCTTAATCTGTTTTCACTGGCATCAATCAAAACTTTCTCGCGTCTTTGTACCATGAGTATGGCTCAGTGTAATCTCTTTAGGAGCTGACGGCTTTGCTATGGAAATACGTATACAGGATGCACAAGCAAAGTCTAGCCAGAGTTACAAAGTATGGCGACGCGCTTTATGACGACGCCACAAAACTTATATTATTTACTATCGCAAATAGTAGGTCACACTACCCTAGCGTTCTGCTTAATTGTTTAATTTCGCGAGGTTAATTAACTTACTTCAATACGTCGTTAAACGAACGTTCCCCGGGTTTGTTCACCTGCGCCAACAGCAAGCGAAGCATGAAAGCTATCGATGGATGGACGTTGCTACG
>JALIZH010012933.1:0-14318 GCA_030522465.1 Rhipicephalus appendiculatus
GTTTTCCCGACATGGCGCCTACATCACAGGAGCACATACGTAGTTTTTATTGCTTCGTCATACAATTTGATTGCCAGCACAACAACCACAATTAACGTTGTACCGACATTACGGCTGCATAGTGTTTTTCCGAAGCACGTTCATGACCTCGCGTGGCTGTGTGGTATAAAACCTGTCTGCAACGCGGAATGATTGCGTTAGATTCCTGCTGGCATACTAATATTTTTCTTCGTATTCTTCGAGTCGACACTTCTCATCTCAGTTTCTCATAACGCTGTCTCATTTATATCGCTAATTGCCAGAAGTAGCAAAGAAGACGCACAAATATTATCTTACGTTGTTCGAGTACACCCAGTTTCACATAATGTAATTTTTCTAGTGAAACGTGAGCAGCAAATTATGATCTTTGAAAGTGCCGATGCGTGTTTGAGTTATCAATAGCATGGGGGGATACATTATTTGTCAGTGCAATAAAACAACCGGCTGTCACACTCACCTTCATGGCACATGCGAGTTATTACGTTACAAAAATAGGTGCCCCTTTATATTTTACACTGATGTTTTATTAAATTCTACTGTGAATGTGTAATGAATCACTGCTGTCTCGAAATTATATTGCATTCGGATATACGGGAGGTGCACGCGACGCTTCGTCTGTCCCGCAGCAATTGGATCTCTCCATGATGTACATTCATAGAGTAGGTATTGTCGCAATGGGAGATTAACTTTAATAGAGGTAGTAATTTTGATTCCTGTAGAGTGGGAAATATTCTTCAATAAGTCTCACAAAGAAGATTAGAATGCAAAGCTCCCCTCACAAATAATACCTATAGCGATATTCTCCACAAGGTTAACAAAACACGCCACACGCCTGGCTTAACGAGTGGGCAATACTTTTGCACACACTTGCCACACAAATAAGCATGCTTAGAAACTGTTTATTAGTGTTTTGCTTCATTAAAACCTTTTCTCGACACTTTCAGAGCGGAACTACCAAATGCATAATGGATTATGTTGGCTATCTAACTCAGAAACGCTCTTTTGTTTCAAAGACAGGAAGAACAACTTATTCCGCATCTGCACTAAGAAATGTCAACTTCAAAAATGAACGTTTTGATTGTTTAACTTGGAAATTATGCATTCTATGCTATTTCTCAGGTAAACTGCCTTTAAGTTAGAACATTTTTAGGATATGAGAAACAGAGTTATCAGCTATCCGATGATATTTTTCACGATATGAGGAATCAGTTATAGATATAGCACACAGTTTGATCGCATTTATTACTGTGGAGAATCAAAATTATAAATTCACCTGTCTTGGCTTCGAGGACGTCAGCAACTGTAAAAGTGATAGTAAATTTTGTTTATTAGGAGTGAATAGTTCACAGAAGTGCGCAAAGTATTCAAAAAAGTAGTTTCTTATATGTAGTTTCTTATATATAAAGCAGTTTCTTATATATAAACATAACAGTGGACATAAACTCTGGTAAAAATCACGTACGCTCAATTTAATTCAGGACTTCTCTATGTATTCTTTACGGAGTCCAGGCTTCGACGGGTCTGTTCGTTTGCAACATCGTACCATTCGCCTGACGCTTTCCACTTGACAGGGTGCATGGTAATGTGTAAAGCAACAGACACTTAGCACACCATTTCGCTTTCTTGTTGAGAAGTTAATTTTATCTGGGCGCGTGAACGTGTCCATAACGAAGTAGAGACGATGAGGCGAAGGAGTCAGGCAAGACACAACTTCCCATCCCAATTCCGTGAACACCAAATAAAAAAACTAGCTTTGCTTGCTGTTATTCTTCAAAAAGTGTACATACCATCAGCCTCGAATTCGATAGCACAGAATATACAGGGCGTTTCTAAGAGTCTGCGGAACAATCTTCAAGGATAAGGGTTATAAGATGTGGGCTCTCCAACTCAATAATTATTTTTATACTGCGGCAGATATTTTCAGATGGGTAGATGCTTTAATTAAAACAAAGTACATATACTTTTTTGGTTAAGACGACGGGAAGAGGAAAGCCATCTTTTTTTTCTAAGTTGATTTTATTACTGCCGCTCTAATGCTTTCCTCATCCAACATGGCCTTGCATTGCGTTCGAGATCTGGTCGATTGGAAGCTTTCTGCACCTTGCGTGGTTCTGTGGTGCACTCGTTATTGGCCCAGCCCTGACCGACCGGTGATGTCGTAGGATAACGACACCATGTGACGTCATAGGGACGTCACGATAAAATCACAAATTTTTGGCCAAGTGTTTGGTCATGATGACATCATAGACAGGCGTCGTCGCATCACTATTGTTTCCATCATTGATGCTGACGCTGCCAACCGTCACTTCTCTCGTTTAGACGAGATGTCTAAGTACTTTGCCTGAATAATAAGTTTTTTTAGATCCGTTTACCGCTGAGGTGTTTCCAAAATGTATTGAAATTGATCACAAATCAATGTGAAAAAATTAGCGCAGTTTGAACCATGTCGCCCAAAGCTGGGTCGATGCCCGTAGCCAGGAATTTTTTTCGGGGAGGGGGGGGACCTGTTGACGGCCTTGAAGAACCCGTAGTTTCATTATTTGTTCTCGGTAAAACAGACCCCTCCAACCGGACTTGGGGGGGAGCCGGGCCTAGCCCCCCCCCCCCCCCCTGGCTACGGGCCTGGCTGGGTCACAGCAGAGCTGGTGGCCACCTAGCTGGAGCTGGCATGGCTAAGCTTCTTCCCTTTCGTTTCGTAGCTTCTCACCCCCTTTCTATATTCTGCATGGCTTTGCTTGGTCTTTTTTTTTCTTACTTTTGTGTGTCTATTGCTTTCTATCCCTTCCTCTATCAATATCAACTAATGCGGCAATCTGGGCGAGAACTAATGCGGCGATCTGGGCGTTGATCTGCGCTCGTGTCGTCCGTTTGTCGTCCTTTGTCTGTGCCGCGCTGCACATTTACCCGAAGAAGGAAACGTGAGCAAGCCAGATGACGATTATTGTTGTGTAGCAGAAATACTCCGAAGCAAAACTGCGATTCGGCCTAGTTGGAACATATTCATCTTGAAATATTTGCGCAGGCACACGGGGACACAGAAGAGAGACACAAACGGGCGCAATCTAACAACTGGTTTATTTTTGAAAAACGTTCACTTAATAACCCCTCGGAACAGAGAAATCTGGTCACAAAAGACATTCGTTTCTTGAGCTACTGCACTTTTATTTAGAGAATATTCACGTGGGATTCGGCGAAAAAACGTTCATCCAGGCAAAGGGAGTCTGCATCGGGTCGAAGGTAGCCCCGGTCCTTAGTGACATATTCATGGGCAGCATAGATCGAGACTTGGCAATGTGCTTACAAGGTGTAGTCTACAAAATCTACAGATATGTGGATGACTACTTAATTTTGGGGAGCGATGTTCACAAGGAGGACTTCAGAGCAACGGTATTAAATGCATTTAATTCTCTAGGAAAGGGATTAACATTTACATCTGAAGTACCGGTAGAAAAGAAGCTGCAGTTTTTAGATGTGAAGCTAGAGTTTTTGGCAGACCACGTGTTTTGGTCTTTTTCGCCTAGGGCTGGGAAACCGCTCATGAATTTTGCTTCAAATCATTCAAAGCTGGTCAAGAATGGCATTATCACAAATTGTTTTCGTTCTGAATTGTTAAAATCTTGTGTTCACACTGCTCATAGATCGTTTCACGAACAGGTTGCTCGGCTCCAGGACGCAGGGTACCCGTTATCTGTGATGCTGGCTGTAGGTATTAGGCTATTAAAGAAGCTTAAACAGGGAACGGGACCATTTTTGGAAATGGGTGGCCTAATGTTTTTTGTGACCAGATTGCGCTGTTCCGAGGGTTATTAAGTGAACGTTTTTCAAAAAAATAAACCAGTTGTTAGATTGCGCCCGTTTGTGTCTCTCTTCTGTGTCCCCGTGTGCCTGCGCAAATATTTCGAGATGAAGAGAAATACTCCCCAAATACTCGACTTTTTCTTAGAGTGTTGATCACGTGGGTTTTGTTATCCTATCCGCTTCTATCAGGAACGTCACTCCCGCAAAAGCTGAGAAGGTCGCCATAGCCTGCTCTCTCCTTTGACGATTCTTCGCAGCACATCTATACAGACTTGGCAGTGGTGGTCACAGCCTTTGCATCCGCATCGGTGTCAGCTGAAGTAATGCATTTAAGGTCATCCGGATATTTCTCCTCACACCATCATTTGGTTTCCGGATCCCCTGGGATCATATCTGGCCTCCACGACCAACATGAACGAGGTTGCCCATGCCCGAGTGTGCGAACTTAGTTACCGCGCTGAACAGCCTGGGGGATCTTAGGACCCCAACTTAGCGTTCTTTAGAGACGATCTGCTAACTTTCAGCGAGGTCAAAAAAGATTAACAGGCGGGCAAAGGGTTCTTTTCACTTTCTCATTTAGACTCTCTAGAGCACAGGCGTCTACTCTCCGCATGCTTCAAACCAGAGCATACCCTCTCTTTATTCTCACAACCACTTCATTGGAGGCATTGATCCAGCACGCCAAGATTGAGGCACGCTTGTACGTTAGATCACGTGCTGGGGCAGTGCCCCTGATTACAAGGTGATCAACGGACGACGGAAGATGAATGCAACTCTGCGCTCTGGAGCTCAGAACTTTTACATCGCGACGCGGTGTCGAGGCTCGGCCTACCCGGCCCGAGTTTAGATCGGGCCGCTGCTTTACCGCCTGGAGGGATAGCGTTCCTCAGGCCAAAAAGAAAGTTGTGTCTATCTGTCTGTCACCTACAATCAACTGCGTTCAGCGTGCGGTGCTGCTTGCGAAGTATCCTATGTTGCTTCACTGTGAGATGTTTAACGTACTCTATTTTACAAAAAAGGCAGCGTGTGCTGCAAAATTACATTTCATCCTCAATCATAGCTTTGTATTGCATTTTAAGAGGAGGAGGAAGAAGAAGACAAAGACGGAAGGACCGGGAGTTTAGCCAATTCATAAACCGGCTGGCAACCATAGGCTGGGGAACGGTGTCGGGGAAATGAAAGATGGTACAAAAGAGATGTTACAATAGGGAGAGCAAGAGGAGGTAAAGAAACAATAATACGATAAAGGACTGCGCTTAAAGTCCGTCGCTATGACAATTTGTCCGCAAGAAACGCAACAACCCACTCAAAAGAATCTTTGCCGAGGACGGCCTCGGCCACTGTCTGAAGACCCTTTCTTGTGACGATCGGCGATTGCCAAGTCTATCTCAGGGCTAGGCAGTATCGCGATACAAGAGTGTCGCGATAGTATTTCACAGATCCTTTTGAGTATCTGTATTTCTCTATGGAGATACATTTGAGAAATGTATTTGTATCTCGGTAGTGAAATACTTTTACGATGTATCGATTGTATCACGATACTATGCAGGCCACGGGTATCTGGTTACGTTTTTTTTTCTTTTTCTTTGTTGGAAATGAGCTGAGGTGCGTTTTAAAGGGGGCATATGAAGGTTTTTTTTTGTGCCAAGACATGCAAAGGTGCGCAGTCAGTGGGCGACATAGCATCAATTTCCCATGAAGCACATAGTTTCCCATCAAGCACAGAATGAACCGTGTGGTAAAGCGCGTGACGCCACTGACGACGGAATCTCAGAGGGTGTGTTGTCCACCTCTGCCGACGAAAGTTGCTGCCTCTCAAGACCAGTACTGCACGCGTAATTTTTTTCGGGTGGCAAGCCATTACTTCGTGACCCATCGTGCTGTTACCGCCTTGGAACAGAGGCTTTGCAACCTTTCGCGTGCGTTCATTTCTCAAAGCGGCGACACTTCCAATATCATTATTACCAATAACGTACTTTGTATATAACCTCCCTCGACCGCTAATGTGTTAATGGCGCTGAGGGTACTGTAATAAATTAATACATAAACTGCAAGCATCAGTGCGGTGCAGCTTTATTTACGACATTATGCGGCACTTGCAGTGTATGAGCATCCCCAAAATACAAAAAAAAGTATTCCAGTATCTGCATTTCTGTATCTGTATTGCAGAATACTTTTTTCGTCTTTTTGCGAAAGTATCTCCGAAATATCCCGTTACGTCAAAGGCAAATGTATCTCAGTATCTCTATTTTAGGCTTCCAACCCATGTATTTCGATATCTGTATGCCGGAATACTTTTCTAAGTATCTCTGCCCAGCCCTGGTCTATCTAACACCTTTGAAGTTGTTTTCTTAGCGCACTGAACCTGCGCAATATGGTCTTGTAATAGCAATTTTTAGTTTACGTGCTTCCCATTATTCAGTAAACAAGGATTACACTCATGAAAAAGGGCTACAAAAGCAGTAGCATGCGCATCGTCCATGAAAATAGAGTGTCTCAAATGATAGTCATACTGTGACGTGCGCTCATTTTTTTCTATTTTCATGTAACCCACCCGCTACTCATGTAACCACTCCCTCGCTCGCCTCGCCATAATGTCCAATTTTCCCGATCACTTTGCATTGTTCTGATAAGCTTGAGCGCAGAGTTCGAATGGTAGGGTTCAATCAGGAAATAACGCAAACACCGACGATAAGACAGGAATTATTGATACCACATGTATATATGCCGTGACTCGTTACCGCTGATCAGATTGCCGACGGCTTAGGTCGCTACTATCAGCGTAAAGCGTGCTTTATATTTACCTTGAGTTAAATAGCTTTCTGGCCACAAGTTGGCCCAATTAAGAGCTTCGTCTCTACGAGTTCACGGCCGCTTTCTTCGCTGTCACTACGGCGTGATTACGTAAACTGCTGTGACAGTAACCTGTCACAGAAGTTCGCTAACCACTGGGTTGCCTCATGAACCTATGTATGATTCGAAAGCAAGGCCCCAATTTAGACATCATTCAGCGTGTTTTAACATTATCACCCATCTCTAATCACGAAGAAAAAGCGGGATGAAATTGTAATATGCCGCCCGGTAGTGGTGACATATGTGTGATTTCTGGGCATGCTATCGGATTGGCTTTAACATCTCCGCTGTAATAATGTTTCGCCAATATTTTTACATTAGTTAATTGATTCCTAAAATATATCTATGTAGTACATACTGAATTCCTTTTTACGAATGTGATCAAGTGACTTCATGAGTAGTTGTTATATCATTAGGTAACAGTGACCATTTTATATCATACTCTGCGCTGGCAAACACGCTAAATGATGTGACGGTAGCCGTGATAAATGCCGAATGTGCGCTCTCAGCGTCTCGACAACGATATGAGTTGTGACCGGTTGTTCTTGTGCAATGCTTCGTTCTGCGGTATTGTGACGAAACGCCACGACATATTACCGCCTGGCTTCAAACCTGCGATGCGCCCGGCATCTGCGTTGTGGAGTCTCCATCAACCTGACGTGTGCTTATTGGTTCCTGGAATTGTTAAGAAGGCACGAATGTCACCACTAGCCCTGAAGCAGTTGTCTTTGCGTCTGTTGGACGAAATGTACTTGAACCGCATGCATGTTTACACTGATGGCTCCACTAATTCCAACAGCTCTACTGGAGCAGTGGTTGTTTCATCTGATAACGTATTGTTGCGGTTCAAGTTTTCTCACATCACGACGTCGACAGCAGCGGAACTCGCAGCGCTTCAAGGTGCGGTCAAGTACATTCTACAGCAGCCACCTAATCAATGGGCCGTCTTTTGCGACTCGAGGTCAGCCTTACAAACACTACGCTTTGCTTTACGGCACGGATTACACGAACAGTTGGTGTATGAGATAAGGCACGACTGCCACCAAGCGCTCGAAGGAGGACATGATATTATATTTCAGTGGTTGCCGAGTCATTGCGGAATTGTCGGCAATGACCGCGCGGATGAAGCTGCACGATCGGCGCATGACCAAGACCTTCGGACACCCATACCATTCCTGAGAACGGATGCCGCGCGGCGACCGCAATCACTTGCTCGCCGTATCACGCTTCTACAATGGAATACGCAGGGTTTTTCCAACGCACGCCTGTATTCGATTGACCCAAATTTGCAACTTCGTTTGCCATCCGAGCTCTCACGACGCGATGCAACCTTACTGTGTCGCATGTGGTTGGGCGTGGCATTCACGAATGCGTATTCGTGTCTCATTGGAATGGCCAGCAGTGCGGCATGCGACTTTTGCGCCTGCGAGGAGACGCTGGAGCACATTCTATGCCACCGCCCATCATACAAGGCTCAACGACGTATATTGGAAGCCAAGCTCCGTCATCTGGATCCAAGACCACTGATCGAAAAGAAGATCCTGGGACCTTGGCCTACGGTTTCGCATATGCGCAAGGCCACGAAAGCACTCTTGTGCTTCTTGAGGACCACCGGACTTCACGAGCGCCTGTGAACGAACACCGCGAGTTCGTGTTGCGTAGTGTCAAGCTAACTGTACAGCCATCTCTTTCTCAATCTTGTTCTTTCTTCTCTATCCTTTCCTTTCTATTAGATGTGAAGCATCTTATGGCGAAGCTTAATCCGGTGGTGGTGGTGGTGGTGGTGGTGGTGTGCCGCGTGCCCACCCCTTACTGCGCATGCGCAAACAGTTAAAAAAAATAAAAAAATCTCCTCTCCCCCTCTCTCTCCTCTAGGCATCCCTCCCCGCGGCAACCACACCCACACTGCGCATGCGCCTCCCTTCCTCTCTCCCCCTCTTACACTCCCCCCCCTCTCTCCATCCCTGCCCGCGGCGTCTAACTCCCCCTGCGCATGCGCGTCCCCCCCTCTCTCTCCTCTCCTACGCTCCCCCCCTCTCTCCTCTACGCATCCCTGCCCACGGCGTTCACACTCCCCACTGCGCATGCGTGTCACCACCTCTCTCTCCTCTCCTACGCTCCTCCCTCTCTCGCCTCGCGACGCCGACGCAGGCAGCGTCTGCTAGCGAGTTTCTTGGTTGAAAAAACCGACTGCTCGCGCTGCACAACCGTTCACTGGCCATCCCGTATATATAGCAATGGATCTTGACCTCCAAGGTGGTGCCGGTGGGAGATTTCTCCTGTGCGTTGTTGAACAATAAAAATTCGCAGCGTGCGCGTTAACTAAAAGCGGAGTGCGGGTCTCTGTGTCCAGTCGGAGTCTTCTGTCTCTCATTGCCCATTAGCAGCGATTGGCATGTTCTAGTAGGAAAAACTGCTCCATCACTGCCTGCTTTGCGCCTCCCCAGTTTTCTCTCCTGCGCAACGCTGCGATGAGCGCCAGCGTCAACGCCGCCGCCAGTGTAAGCGTTAGCGCCCGCTGCTTCACATCTACACATGGTTCCCTTTAGCGGGAGATGGTGTAATTTTTATTCCCCCCTTTCCCCACCCCACGTGTAGGGTAGCCAACCGAGCCAAAGCTTGGTTAACCTCCCTGCCTTTCCTCTTCGTTTTTCTCTCTCTCTCTTTATATCATACTACATTAGATATTTATATCTACGTGTTTTAGTTATTTTATTAATAGTTCTGAAATATCCGAGTCCAATTTTGTTTCCGTGTACAGAGTTTTTGATTTATTAAGGTCGTTAGGGACCCTTTCACAATGTAGTTTCTTCCCTCAATGTGTAAAATGCATTGGATAACACACAAAATGCAATGAACTTCAAGTTCACACAGTCAGGAAGTATTCACCGTTGATTTGAATACGCCATGTGAGCGCCAGCAAAACACAGCATGACCTGACTCGTCGGTAATATCAGGTTCGGCTTCAACTCAAGCTACTGCAACTTGCCTGGTCAGTTTGTGCGCCAGCGGATTACATCGGCGTTGTCTTTGTTTAACATCAACTCGCTCTCACGCAGTGCTACTATTCACCCACGATTAAAAAAAAATATGGACGAACAATGCTGGCGTTTATATCCTCCGATGGAGAACATAAAAAGCAGACCTCAGTGAAAGAATGGGAAACATGGTTTCGAATAGGATGGATTGCCGTTCCGCAGGCCGATAGTTCCGCATTACGCTTATAAAATGGCGACAGTTAGAGTTGTGCACGAGCCGAATTTTAGAACCCGAGCCCGGCCGGGGCCACGCTGACTGCGTCGAAGGCCCGCCCTAACCCGACGCTAGAGGGCTGAGAGCCCGCCCGGCCCGGCCCGACGTACAAAAATAAAAGCCCGGGACTGGCCCGTTGCGGCCTGATAATATGAAGATTTGCTGCGGAGACAAGATATCGTTTCCCGAAAATGTGGCTTTTTATTCAACGTATCGAAGTGAAATATAATCGAACCACTTATGATAGTCACTATAAGCAACGATTACAAGTTGTAGGGTAAAAAATAAGCTGTCTATTGATTCGGGCTTTAGTGAAGTGAGGCGCTCCTGCGTCACATATCCCGGCCAACTGAAGGTCCCTTCTCTGCTCGCACTTGTAGCCCGAATTGCCAACATATTTTTTCAGAAGTATAACAAGCTTCGAATATTTAGACCGTTTGTTCTTCCAGAAGTTTAGTGCCTCGGATGTAGGAATGAATAAACTTTATTGGCTCCTTCGGGCGAGGCGGGGGGAAGAGGGGATTTCCCCCCTGTTCCGTCCCACTCTCCGTCAATGGTGACCGTGCCTGAGATGACGGCGGGAAGTCCTTGGACTCGGGCGGCATCTTCGGCTTGCCGGACGGCCCAAGAGGAGATTATTCCGTGTATAGATAATCACAGAGCTTATCTTGTGTGACTTCATCCTCTTCCCTTGCATGCGTTTAAAGCGGCCAAAGGAAAGGAGAACCGAGAGAGGGGGTGGGGTGGTTGCGGTGAAGGCGCTACGTGGTGTAAAACAGTTCCGGCACAACGTCCATATCCTAGGCTTGATTCGGGCTTTGCATCTGGCACGCCCGCCCGGCAAAAAAGCAATATAGCCCGAGCCCGGCGTGGGCCCGAAATGAGAAGACGTCCGCCCGCCCGAACCCGGCCCGCGGGCCTAGTTGGGCTCGGTCTTTCGGGCTACCCGAACCCCGTGCACACCTCTAGCCACAGTTCCCCATAATGTGTCATAATCAAGTGCAAGAATGCGAGGCTGATAAGTAAGGACATTTCGTAGGAAGTGGTGATTAGTAGTTTATGAGACTGACCTTCAAATGTTGGTCGTTTTTTCTATCACCATAAAAGTGCCAGCACCAAGTATTTAACTGCGGCGGTGCTTCGAAAATATCGTTCAGATTTATAGAACTGAATGTGATACACCATTGAGAACCGGTGCTTTTACTAAGTGTGCAGATGCCTACTATAGACGCTGTCTTTCATGCGTCCGTGCACTCAAGTGGGCAACCGCAGTTGGCAATATTCTTGTATAAAACAAAATTCTTTAATATGCCAGCTGTGTTTGCAGCGAATGTGAACAGCCATCACAGGAGGTGATATTCACTTAACCCCAATAACATTGTACAGCACTATTCCAAAGTATCTATCCAGTGCAGCATCCCTTTAAACCCTGATTTGACACGCATTCAACAACTGATATTAGAATATTGTTCCCTGACCCACTCTGCTCTCTTCCTGTCTCTTAAGGTTACACCTATCATTTTCCTTTCCATCGCTCGCTGCGTCGTCCTCAGTTTAAGTTGAACCCTCTTTGTAAGTCTCCAGGTTTTTGCTCCGTAGGTAAGTACCGGTAAGATGCAGCTGTTATATACCTTCCTCTTGAGGGATAGTGGTAGACTACCATTCATGATTTGATAATGCTTGCCGAATGAGCCCCATCCCATCCTTATTCTTCTAGTTATTTCACTCTCATGGTTCGGCTCCGCGGTTACTACATGTCCTAAGTAGACGTACTCCTTTACAACTTCCAGTGTCTCGCCACCTATCGCAAAGCGCAGGTTAAGGATATCATAGCTGAAATCAAGAAGAAGAAATGGATATGGGCGGGGCACGTAGCACGTCGGCAGGATAACCGCTGGTCATTAAGGGTAACTGACTGGATTCCAAGAGATGGCAAACGCGTGAGGGGGGAGACAGAAAATTAGGTGGGTAGATAAGATTAAGAAGTTTGCAGGTATAACGTGGCAGCAAAAAGCACAGGACCGGGTTGATTGGCGAAACATGGGAGAGGCCCTTGCCCTGCAGTGGGCGTAGATAGGCTGATGATGATGATGATGATTAGAATATTTTTGTTTCCTATTCGTGTAATCCTGCAAATGGTAAGGTAGATATCTGAACCAGCGAGACGGACCGTAAATTTCAAATTCAATACGTATTATTAACTTAAAAGACAGTCTCACTGGGTGTGTTGGTACAACATGATTACGAGTGCAAATTAGTGGAAACGACAGGAGGGGATAGAAGAGAGGACACAGAGCGCTGAACTTCGAACAATTTATTTCTTTGGAATGCATTAGCTTTTTATACAGTTACACACTGTTGAAAGAACTTTTCGAGGAACACATTGATGTAGCAAGAATTCACAACGTGGACAAACCTAAGTACATTTTTTTTTCTTTATCAGTGAGAGCGACAGAAGGGATACTTACATAACCATCCTTCAACGAAAATGTCTTCAACGAAAAGGTTCGTATCTAGTTCTCTTAGATACGAACCAGCTATTAGACGACGCTGGGCAACGGATAGCTGAAACTCTTGGCTGCCAACGAAGTGCGGCAAACTGTGCAGGTGAATCAGTCCATGCAATAATATTGAGTAATTTAGGTTCATAATATGATGTTGATCGCTTCATTAATTGGAAATGCATTGCAGCCGACATCGTTAAAAGCTTCAAAGTGCGTGAGATTTTGAAATTTGCATTCAGTGCAGTGTATCTATTTTACGGCTTCATTAACATAGTTATTTTGTTTTCTCTACTGCGCCGACATTATTCTGCACAAATTATATAGCGTATATGAAATTTGGAAATACGCAACGTTTTTACACAAGCTAGTGAGTTGTCAACCATAAAGAATGGAAATACCTGGTGACAGCTTCTGCTAACAGGCGTTGTGGTTTACCATGATACTTCTTTATTGGCCTATGTTCCAAGAACTGCACATGTTGTACAGTGTTGCTACGCCATTAATTCAAGATTTTATTTAATAATTTGTGAAACAATAGCAGATAGCAATTTGACGAAGCCTAAGCAATGGAGTTTCTTTTCGTTACTGCGTAGAAAGTATTCTCAAGAAAATCATCCGGTTCAGTCAACCCGGAAAATATTAGTTCCAGTAGTAGTAGTGTACTACAAACATTTTCATAACGTCCCTCAGGTAGAAAGGTGATCTGAACGTACAACGACCCTTTCTTTTTGCCTTTAATAGATCACCAAAGGTCAATGTTCCCATGGAAAGTTTCAGCAGACTTGAAAGAATTTCATAGTAACCAACTATGCTAACACTTAACCGCTTAGAAACGGCTTCAACGTGAGACCTTAACCGCTTAGAAAACATCCACGAACACTATGCAGCCACCTGAATTATCTAGAGAAATAAAAGTGGAATAGCGATCATTAAATGAAGACGCGTTGAGAAAATGTTTTCCACGATACTCCCGGTTTGCTTCGAAAGGCTTCAAAGCTATTCGCAATTCCAACATTGTCCTCGCCACCTAGCAGGCGCGCTGGATGCCGCATGTCGAGAGTCAACCTTGGAGCGTTTCATCGCGGCGTGTGAGAAGCTGCGGTATATTTCTCAAACCGTTGCTATGCCGCCGCACACAAGCCCGAAAAATAAGAAAGGAAAAAAAAAAGCGTATGCCAGCTCCACTACTCTGAAACCTGAGCAAGTGCGTCGCACGCATACCCAGCGATTCCCATTCGTAGAGTTCCCACTGCTCCGTTTGCAAAAGCGTTAATAAAGCATATCTTTGAGGTAAGCATGTACGGTTTGGCTGGCAGGAGCAGAATCTTGTAAGGCAGATTGACGAACTCGAGTGTGCTACTGTTTTGCTTAGCTCTATCGTCTTCCTGCGTGTTACATCAGTTTAGATACGCATCGTCTGCAGCGAGTTCATTCAGGTTGTTTCCCCCATCAGATGCAGTCACGGAGCGACGCAGGGCTGCGCCGGCACAGCGCCGACGCCAAGATGGTGCAGGGGAAGGGGCATTCGCTCGCTCGGCCAGGCGGCGGCACCCTCTCTTGCATCCCTCCGGCACCAGCCTCGTCTTCTCAAAACGTTTTAAAAAGTTAAAGTTTAACATGGCGTAGGAAAATCACTTGAAGTTGTTTTCGCCGCTGATATGTATTTCGTTCTAGGAAGCGACAGACTGACTCGGAAATCAACGTGTAGCCACGGCAAAATTCCAGCTGCAGGCCACCATAGTAGGAAACGACAAACGCTAGCAGACGACGGCTTGGGAGAGAGGCGCAACTAGTGATTGGTTGAGAAGCAGAACTCTCTACATCAGGCTATGTTATCACGTTGCCAAAACACTTCTTTCATCGCGCGGCCCT
>JALIZH010012935.1:0-108869 GCA_030522465.1 Rhipicephalus appendiculatus
TCAGGCCCCACTTAGCTGATCGACCTGTGAGTCATCACTAGAGGCCGGATTTTTAGGCACTAAAAATCGCGTTTTAGGCGCCAAAAATAGGCAGGCGAAACACAGTTTTAGGCCCCCAAAATCGTAAACATAGGCACAATAAATTTTTACAAAAACTCAAATTTTCGAATAAAGACGTGTCCTGGTCTACGACAGGAAAGCAAACAAATGTTATATTTTATGATGGCACAAAGGCTTTAATGGTTTAACATAGCCATGCAATGATCATATTTCCGGCCCGGTTTCCAGAACACGGTCTCTCCTTTTATTCTTCAGAATGGGGAGTTAAGTGTCCACTATCGAATAAACACGCTCCTGAGTCTGTTTCTTTTCGGCATGGCTGAGAAGGGCATCACAGGGTTCAATAGCCAGACCGCTAAAAGGCCAGAAGGGTCTGTTAGCCTCGTGCAGGGTCAATTTCTACTCCTTGTGTGAACACCATAAAGGGCCCCTACCAGGTTTGAGCGTTTCGAGCTAGAAGTGTAATGCATGCACTGCGCGCTAACGATCACCTCTGCCAAGATTTGCAGCGGTATGCGCCCCGGAAGGAGGTGAAATGTCAGACTAAACGCCGCTTGCCCTTGATCTCCGGGCGCGCGCACCAATGTGGGGGAAGTGAAGTACAAGGAATGGTCCTGCGTAAGTCACAGTAGTACGTGACCCTGCGAGAATTATTCGAGGCTACATGTGTAACTTGTGCAATCTGTTGCTTGAATAGAAGAATGAAAGTTAATAGAAATATTAAAGCATACAAATGGAATGTGTGCGCGTTTTTTTTTTCTTCGAATCGAGAGCGATGCGAGAATTAGCTGCCTCCATTTCGTTTGCGTTCCTGTACTCGCCGTTCCCGCGTCGTGCCGACGCCAGCCCTGACAACGCTTAGTATGTTTCTGGTGCATCGTCCCTTACAGCAGTTCAAGCGGTGCGACGCGCTGTGTCGTGGTGAGGATACACGATCCATGCCAGCATCTCCAAACGCTTAGAGGGATCCATCCCACAGAAACGGGCAGTACACTATAGAGTGAACGCCGAAACGATACAACACCGCGTGTGCGCACGACCTGGCTTGGGCATTTCATGTGCACATAGTGTAATCTTGCGTGGGCATGGCGTGTTGATGCGTCTACGTCGTGTGGTCTTCCGGCTCCGAGTTTCTCTGATACCGAAGAGGGCAGGGAAGGAATTTGGTTTGCTAGTGGCGAAGGTTTCAACCTGACCTACCAGCATCATGCTTTCGCGGCTCGCAATGAACCGCTTAAAAATTCTTGTGGTACAAAGCTCTTCATTGGGCACGCAAACACTTCCAGTATCTGACAAATTTCTCATGTGACCTGGTGAAGCGCCCTTTAAGAAGTAAATTACAAACGAAACAAAAGCCATGTGCACATCTTATTTTTTTTTACCTACTTTATACTTTCCCCCTGACCGCACTTCATCGTTCCGCATTCCTTCTCCATATTCCTGCTGCTGCGCACAGGCACCTCCTGTTTCCTGCCCCCCACCACGCCCAAGTATTCACGGAGGTGGTTCAATTCCATGGGAACACTGTACTGGAAAACCGGCGTAAAAGCCGCTCGCCACGTCCTCGGCCGTGGACGCCACTCTGCTCTTCTTCCCCTCACCACTTCCCGCCTTTATTTTCCTCTCCCCTTTCCACTGTATACGCTGGGAAGTGCTCCCATTTAGGGTTGCAGAAATAGCGTCTTTTCCTCTCCCCCCTACTCCAACCGCTCGCGCCATGTCAGTGCGGTGGGGTAAGGTGGCCGGCCCGTCCCATTTCACTGCTGCTACCGGTTGCTTCCCGGATGTTTGTTGAAATAGGAAACTAGGTTGTTGCACACTAGAGAGTTCCGAAACGTCAATTTTGCCCGGTAACATGAATTACGGCCTCAAACTGTACTCGAAAGCAAAATTTGAGGTTAAATAGCGTTCATATAGGCACAAATTTTGAAAATAGGCAATAATAGGCCCTTATAGACATTTAGGCACAAACCCCAAAAATAGGCATTTATAGGCACTATAAAAACACTGTACAAGCCCTCCTTAACCCCTAATTCATGCTCATATATCAAAGTGGCGCGATAGGAACGCAATGAACAAAATAGGCATTTGCCTAAAATCCGGTCTCTAGTCATCACCAACCCGCAACACAGTGTTTCAACGAAGGTAAAAAAAAAAAGCGGCGGCGCATAGGAAACATGCATGGTGTGCCGAGATATGCTACGCTGAAGGACAGTGCCATGTTCATTTCTATTTAAGCCGGCCTTGTTTCGAAGCCAATATCCAAAAAATAAATAACAAACTAAACCTACAGTGCAATTAGGCTAACAGCAACAAAAAAATCAGCACTGATGTGGCAGTAAACGCATGGGGAATGCATTACAATCGCATTTAATGACGATCGATTACCCTGAACTAATACTGTGGGGAAAAGTGCTGGCATTATGCGAGTAAATAAGGCATGGCTTCAGACAGACATGAAGGAAGAAAGGAGGGAAGGAAGAAACAGGCAGAGAAGACAGGGTGATTAGCCAGTTCTTAGTCCAGCTGGCTACCCTGCGCTGGAAAAAGGGTGATTGAAAAAAAAAAGAATAGAAAGGAGACGCTGCCAAGAAAAAGAAGGTACAATTAGCAAGCAAATTTAGAAAGTCTATTACGACACTGTTTAAAGTCTTTCTCTAAGCCCAGTTGTCCTTAAAAATCACCAGGCCTGCGCAGAACACGCAGCACAGTCCCAGCACAGTCCCAGTGAAAGCTGGAAGAGTGTCCTTCACACAGCCCGTTGCGGAGTCGATTGGGGCAACTAATACATGCAAGGTGCCCACTACGCCATAAACCACAATAAGTTTCTTGAAGTATAGAAGCACCCACTATGCCTTTATTCGTCATTCTGCGGATAAGCGAGGTACCCGCTACACATATGAAGGCATAATATGCACTTTGAGCTGTGGCTGATGACAATGAAGAATTTTGGCCTAGACCTTTATAATGGGGTAGAAACATTCAACGACCCACTCGTTGAGCGATTCCCATTGTGACACCTGGTTGTTATTTTACACTTATACGACGCTGTATTACACGATTCCTTCCCCGACATGACACCTGGCGAGTTATTTTCGCGGTGTGCACTTAGCGGACATGTCCACTTCGGCCTCCGCTGATTGGCTGGAGCTCGGCGAGCCGCCCTGTTTCCGGTCTTTCTTCCGCAACTTCATTTTGACGCCACGCAGCTTTCACAACTCTCGACAGAAATGAGAAAGACGAAATGCGTTTTGCCGCAACGGATGCTGTCCCCAGAGATCCGCTTTTGGATGCCCATCTTGGTGGCCGTGCGCGAACTTTAATCACGTTAGCCCTTGAATTAGGTTTAACACGACCGCCCACCTGACGACCCCCGAAGGACGGTAGGCATTCCCTGCATCGTTCTTCAATCATCTCAACACGTTCATACGCAAGTTCAGACTTGTCAAGTTTGTTTAGGAGTCCTCTTACTGTGCATTTCGTCCACTTTCTTTGTCTTTACTCTGGGAATGTACTGGCGGGTTCGCTGCGTCGACGTGGCCAAGAGCTCCATGACGTCACGACTCGCCGTTTTTTTGCGTAACTGAAAGCGCGAATGCCCCCGACAAGTGAGTAAAAGAGAGTCTACACTGTTTTGAAATCAAAGCGCGATTAATTTTGTGGCTTATTCGCAAAATTCAGCATTGTGTAAACAGACTTGAGTTGAACGAAAATTCACGTGTGGACTTGTGGAGACACTACAGCCGACAAAATGAAATCGATAACTTCATCGACCAGCGGGTTATTGCGGACCACTAGCATAGATTGGGCGAGCTAGATGCAAATAAGATCTCTCGGAATGAAACGCCAGCAGTGGTGCGCGTGGTACATTTCGACCCTTATGATTAGAGATAGATACGCTCATGAGCCACATTCATATTTTCGATCACGCAGTGCTGCCTAATCGACTGTGCGAACCTGTCAATGGTGATGACAGGATGGCGCGCACTATATTTCTAATGCTTTGGCAACGCGATCCGCTGCAGTGTTCGCGTTTCATTTGACACCGATAGTACAACTTGGTAAACAGTAGGAAAAATCGGCGAATGTGTCCAGGAATGGAGGAAAGAGAGCTCTTTCCCTCCATTCTTTTGGCCCCTGTGGCTGGTTATTGCTATTCTTTACCGCGCTATAAAAAAGATTAAATATTTTAAGGTGATAGCCTCATCAAATCCGAAAATTGACCGTCGGCGTCCCCCCGTCGCCAGCGTCGACATGAGTGATGCGAAAATTCATCACATAATGAAGCCATCATTACATCCCAGGCCGCCAAAATTTGTGACGTCATAACGTCATGTCACATGATTACGTCATCACATGACATCGTCGCTTTGCATTGCCTCCGTGATTGGTGGGCCATCTCGGAGGCGATGCAAAACCAGGTGATGTGTAGAAAGCTTCAATGCAAAACCACGTTACGTCCAGAAAGCATTCGGAGGGGGGGCGGTGAAGGAACAATACATCGACTCAAGAAAAACATGGCTTTCACCTTCGGGTCAACTTAGGCAAATGCATAAGGAACTCGAGTCTTTTTAGTATCGCACCAAGCCCTATCAAGCGTCGACCGTTCAGACAGATTTACATTATTTTATTGCAAATACATCTTCTTACGACTTTCTATGGGAAAGCTTTGTATTTATCAACGTTAGTATAATTAACTAATTCTGTTCAGCATACTTTCAGACCACCGTGAACGAGTGAACAAACGTCGATTATTAACGTAAGGATTAAAATATGTTGAAATAAAATCACTCCGGGCAACCTACCAATATTTCATATCACCGACATGCATCCCGTTTAGACTCACCCTGTTTACTTCGTGTTTCAATTTAAAGTACTTACGACGCGCTTACACAGCAGCTGCTAAAAATGTGGATTTAATCAAACGTTGTTGCCGGTCACGCCATCTAATTTATTTGAATGACATCACACGTCGTTTGTCATGCTCCGAACATAGGAATTCAACCGAAGGAGCAGGCTTGGCAACCAAACACGCGCAGCACGTGGTATACATTTATTGCGCTTTAACGCAGACATGGAAGCTGAGGCCCGAACGCTGAAGTCAGTGATCGAAAACGGGCAGGAACGTCATTTTGAGTGCGCCACGGCCATAGAACAGTCGCGAAAAGAAATGTTCACCATAGAAGCAGATGTACACATTGATGGCTAGCAGACGACACCAGCAGCAAACGACACAGAACGTGCTCCTGACGGCAACTCCGCTCGATTTCGCGGGGCATTTTGCTTGAACATTCAGTACAAATTGCTTTATGAACTTGCCCACCAATGCTTCGATAACTCGAGCACGATAGACAGGCCGGCAGCGCCGAGCAGCCTTCACGTCACGAGCGCGCGCGCGAACAGCTGCATCCGAGTCCTCTCCCTGACGTCACACGCGAGAGGGCGCCACCCAAAGATCTCGAGGCGAATAGCGGTTACGGACGCCAGTGTTGGCGGCGGCGTATAATTACGGCGCCAAAATTGGCTTTTGTTGTGATCTCACAACAGTTTCCGCTGTAATATATATGAGCCTGAAACACCATCACTGTCACCAGAGCCATGGCCGAGAGCACATAGTGGCTGGTGGGTGGCAGCAAATAAGAGCCACAATCAGTGGTCTGTCATCCAGATTGACGCCATCACTTCATCTTGAAAAGCGAGGTGAAGGGCACGGAACGTTCCCTGCTGTGAGAGGTGCTAATGCTTGGTTGATGGTGATAGAAAGAGTGGCCGACATTTCTAACATTTTTTTTCTGACTTTATTTTTCCTTATTTCGTTCGATAGCGGCTACGGACACCGGCGGCGGTGGCGGCGGACAACTACCCCCCTGCCACTGCCGTTGTGATCTGATAACAGCGTTCGCTGTAAAAGCGCAACAACGCTTTCAGTGCCTTCTGCGCTGAGAACAGACTCAGCTGTGGTCCCAGGATGCTCTTTTCCGACAAAGGACGATTATCAAGTTTGTCTAAGGTATTGGAAAGTTCTTTTCTTGGTGCACCGAAAAAGGAACACTCACACAAGAAATGGGCGATCGTTTCTTCTCAGCTGCCGATATCACACTGGCCATTCCCCTCCGAAAGGAGTTGGCATTCCGGATGGCCACGCCAAGGCACAGGCGGCAGACAAGCGTCTCCTCACCTCGAGGTATTACTTATGGAAGAAGGAGCTGGACATTAGGATCCAAGCTTCGCCGACAAGCGTTGGTGAATTACGCCTCGTTTCGCTGTGCAAATACGAGTTCACGTGCCAGCGAACGAAGCTTTGTAGCTGTGTTGTTTCTGAATAACGGTATAGCTGTGCAGCGGACACCAACATGTGCAGATCGGGCGGGCACATCTGCGTGGTCACTTTGCAGCGAGAGCTACATCGGCCGAATTAAAGCCCTTTGGCTGTGGCCGGTGATCACATCGCGAGCTGCGCCGTTGCCTAGAAACCGCCGCCGCAGGCAGTGCCGCTAGCCGGGCAGCTCACATGACGTCAGAAGAAGAAGCGGTGAAACCGCGTTGCAACAAAAGAGGAGGAGCCGGCGTTGCATCGGCTCGGTGGGGTTCGTCGGCAGATGTAGAAAGTGAGTCGGAGAGACTGAAAGAAGCCAGGCTCCGCTGTCGGAACGAAACCAAGAGGAGGCAGCGAGCCGAGGAGACGGAGGAAGAACGAGCCGCACACCTCGAGAAGTGTAACCGTACAGAGAACCAAGCTAAGCAATAGAATTAACCGTACCTCTCGCTACACACACCCAGGCATAACTGAGTTAAGCCACAGCCAATTTTGTATACAGTGAAACCTCGGTGATACGATCACAGCTCATACGAATTTCGGGGTGATACGAATGTTTCTTTGGTCCCGGCTAAGGCCCATTGGCCTGCAGTGTAATGGAGTACGGTTGCTGCGAACCGATTTTAACCCCGTGACGTTTGATACGAACGTACGCTACCGCCCAGGTAGTGCAGTCCGCGCTGTCGCGGAAGACGCGCCAAGCATGAGCGAGCGCGGTAACGCAAGCGCGGGCACGCGCACCGCACCGCCAAATCGCCGGAATCATGGTGTAAGAAAAATACTTTTCTTGCGGTCACAATAAACCTTCAGAGACGCGTCACGGTCTCCGAGTACTGTGGCTACAAGTGCCTGCCTCGTGCACCAGACGTCCTACGATGGCTGAAAGAAGGCGAGGACGGTCGTGGCGAAGGAGTCAGTCCTCAAAACGTCAATTGCGCGACTGTTGAGGTCCCACTTGTGTGGGCACGGCCGTAAATCTCTCAAAAAACATCGCCAACACCTCCGCGATAACAAAATCATAACATAGGACCGTGGTTCTGAATTATAACATAGGACCGTGGTTCGCGTCAAATCGCTTCTTCCGTTACTTTCGCCGCAGTACTCCAGTGCCATGCGAAAAGTCATACTAAAATTTGGAAGGGGCTACTGCATGCTGTCGCGGGTCACAACACACCTGGTTCATTAATTAAACACGCGCGTATGTATATTTACGAGTGCTGGTATAATCGCCGACATCTACAAATTTAACTGAAAATCATTCAGAGTTCTTCCTGACGTTGCTGCGGCCCTGAAAAAGAGTGAATGAAAATGTACGCCAGCTTTCTTTTGTCGCATGCTGATTTTCCATGCTTTCTCGTGATACGAATTTCGGATGATACGAATATTTTTGCTGGTCCCGTGAGATTCGTATCACCAAGGTTTCACTGTATACCGCAATGGCCCGATAGCCACTGATACGCTATGCTGCGCCTTTTCTCGATTGCATGGTGGTGAAGAAGTCTTATATGAGCAACTAATTGTTCATTACGTTCATGAAGAAATGGCGACATGGGACATGGGAGAGCTACCTTGGAGTCAGAGATGATGGACCAGGTTTGTGAAGATTCTTAAATTACGAACTCTAAAGTAGCACCAATGGCGGCGAGCGCTGCAGCCGTCAATGAAGTGAGATGTGACGCCCTCACTTTTACGATGACAGACATTGCGGGTATAATGACTGCTCCTGCTGAGCTTGCAAAGGAAACAGAGCCGTCTGTGTAAACGAGAACACCTTCACATGCAGTTTCCCGTGAAGAAACGTACTTTTTTACACAGTATCCCTCCTAATGCTACCACATTAAACCAGAGAAGTCATGAACCTTAGGTTCAGGCAAGAGTACACTTTTATTGCGATAGCAATTATATGCGCACTCTCGGCTGATTTTCGCCGTCGCCGTCTGTCGACGCCGTCATGTCGCGTATATGTATATGTATGTGTATATATAAAAAAGGCATAAAGAAAAATAAATCAGTAGAAAAAAATTACAAACTACCTGACCGGGGATTCGAACCAGCGACCCCGCGATCCGCGGCCAGCTGCGCTAGCCAACACAGCCACACGACATGCTCGTGTCAGCTATATAACGGCGAGCTATTCATATGCACCATTTGCCGCTCGCCGTACGCAGATCTCGGAACAGCTTGAGCGTATTAACGCGATAGCGTTAAAGAGCTCGTTTCGCAGAAATTTCGGCGTCGGCGTCGTTGGTTGTGAGCGAAAAATCATCATCTTGTCCGTGACCGAAAAATCATCATCTTGTCCGTGACCGAAAAATCGAGAAAGATGCAAATAAAACAAATAATAAAAATTTTCGGGTCCGAGTGAGGATCGAACCCGGGTTGTCTGCGTGGCAAGCAGGTGTACTACCGCACAGCCATGCCTCTGCTTGGAAATACTGTGAAAATAACTTCCTCTGCTTGGAAATGCAGTGAAAATAACTTGCATGCTTGGCAAACGCAAGCGTCCTTTATATAGGCGTCGCAATATAACATGTAATATCCCAGGAATATTGCGTGGTACAAGCGTACATTGCCATCGGATCGGGCGTCAGAATATGTGAATATCATAACAATTCCATAGTTTAAAGCCAGCCACCCATTACAAACGGCACACACCTTACTGCGCGTATTCCCTTAACACCACGTAGTGGGTGCATAGCAAGTTGGAAAACATTTCCCACATTTGCCGCGCATAATTTCTCCTGGTTTAAAGCATACTACCCATTACATAGTATTCACTAAGTGATTGAAGTACGCACTAGAGACGGTATATCGCTATCGCGTTCAACTCTTAAAGGCGAAGCTTAAGGGTCCCCCAATTTTTTTCTATCACGCAACACTTTTACAGTTTGCTTCAAATTGAAAACTGCCCTTGACAGGCGCACGAAAAAGGGGCTCCCTTCTGTACCACTCATGATGTAGAAGGAAAAAAAAGAAAACCGGGCACACTTGGCGTCAGACGCCATCGCGTGGCAGGAGACGCAGAGGGATCATTCCACGTGCCGCAGTTTAAAAGAAAAAGAAATATCGAACAGCGTCGAAAAGTCATATAATCATATAATCAATCCTTGACCAATCCCCCTTAGTGGGTATGAGCCATGTCAGAGTCAACAACAACAACAGCGTCAGCTTCTGCATTGTGGACACTCGCAGCGCGTTGCGCAAATACAAACACGTAACAACTGCGACAGTTGTTAGTTCACGCTTGTCCTGTGTATACCTGTGCGTTCTTTTCGAGCGTCCTTCTTTGTGCTGCGGCGGCGCGTTGTGCTGCAGCTGCTTGTCGTTCTTCGCGTCACAAACTAATTTCTTGCTATCGCATTCATTGCTTCGCCCTAGTGGTGAAACTGTGACTTTTTTTCAAACAGGAGCAGTTCACTGAACGGAGGTGTGCCAAATTACCTCGTGTAGCTTACGCTGGAAGCACTGTACTGTATAAGTACGGCTAGAAAGGAGCGTGCGTTAAGTTATCCAGTACATTATTTTATAAAGGAGCTATTAACAATAGCGCGAGTGATGCGTGGTCCACTGAATGTGACCCGGTCATGTGGAGAGGGAAGGAGCAATATTGGATGCAAATAAGAACGATATAAATAAAAGTAAAGTCACCAAAATTTGAAGCTTGAACACAGACATTAAACATTCGCGCTGTTTTCAGCGTAATCTGTCTTGTTTCGAAAGACACAGCTTACTTCTGTTTGAGAATGTTTTCACGAGAAAGACCCACTATAGGATACTAACACCGAATTTATCATGCATGCGGCTTTGCCCAGTACTTCGCACAATCATAATACTAATAATCATGTACAGAGGGTCCCGGTACGGTTTTCTGACCTTGGGACCCTCTTCTGTATATCCTTAATGATGTAACCATACTATGCAAAATAAAGGTTTCATTTTATTTTATTTGATTTGGCGGCGTATCACCGGTCGTCGTTGAAGTGACATCACGCAGAAAGCTGCCTTTGTAGGAGCAGAGTGAATCCTCTCGTTAGCACAGAAGTAGTCCCGACTATTGCGTTTAATTGTAGTCATAGCTACTGCCCAGTGGCGTAGCCAGGGGTGGCACACCAGGCACGTGCCCCCCCCCCCCCCCCGAAAATTTTTTTTCGCCATAGCTTACGGAGCGAAAAATGACCATTTCGAGGAGGTGCCCCACCCGAAATCTAGGTGGTGCCCCCCCCCCCGAAAAAAATTTCTGGCTACGCCCCTGCTACTGCCACCATATGCTCGGAAAGAAAGGCACCAATCACGCTGCGAAAAGCTCAGCGTTTAAGCAAGAAGTCAGGAAGGCCATTATAATGACCATTTGCATTCATAATAAACGGTCGCTCGCTATCAATATATTGAGAACGAGTGGAGGAAAAAGACAGCTATGGACGCGTGCGAACCATCAATATCTGCTGCGTTAATTGAACGACTCTGTCCGCACTATTATCTGGGATAAATCTCGTTCGGGCTGAAAGCTAAGAAGGTAACGTAATTAGCCTATGAAATCTCACTCGTACTCGCCGTGGCCCACAACACTATATAAGCCATCTCCATCCTACGCCGTATCCCAGCCAAACGGCAAAGCACGGCTGGTGAACCATAACGACGGCCGAGGCGAGGGCGAAAGAAAGAGAGCCGTGAAGGAAGCCAGAAACATACGAAAGTAGCCATTGCCACGCCCCAAGTTAGGAGGACGCAGGCAAAAGCGAAGGGGGGAGGGGGGAGACTTGCCCAAAGCGGGGCGTTCTGCGGCCTCTCATTAGCGAAGTGCGTGCTAATGAGGGGACTCCTATTGTTATAACGGGGTGGTGCTAGCATGGACCCGCAGCTTGTGTCGTCGCTGGGTTCGTCCCCGTGCCGTTGCACTGCATACGTGTGGTGAATTCGGCTACGTTGAAAGCACGTAAAAACAAACGAGAGAAATGAGACATACTAGAGAATGTGAGGAAATGATAGCCGAAGCATTATAAAGGTCCTCGTGAGGCAGATATATTTATTCCGAACGAGCACGATCCGCTGGTGGCTGTTCGCAGCTTTGCTAACAAGTTATTTACGCACTTTTCCCTTTTTCTATGACTTCGTCTAGGCCTGGGACAGGAGAAAGAAAGAGAGAAAAAAAAGCGGGTAGATAACGGAGAACAGGCGCAGCGCGTTAAGAACGGAAGTGCTTCACGCGTAACTTAGCGCAAGTCGTGTCGAAAGCCCTGCTCTCATTGAGTTGTCTCTCTCTGGATGTACGGAGATAAGGCATGAACCGCACGGAGGACGTGCTCTTGGTTCAGTATGATCCGTGCGGTGTGCAAGCGGCCTGATAAAGTCAGCGGGCGCCGCGCGTGCCTCTGGGTTGTGGTCGGCTTTTTATATACAGTGGAATGGGCCTTTAGTTATGTTGTTGCGTATACGTGGGTGCTGAAGCATGCCTAAGCTCCAACTGCTTAGGTTTAATGCTAATACTGAGGTAGTTAGAACGGTTGGATGCACCTGAGGCTGCGGGGCACAGGTGGGTATCCTTATCAATCGCGAGGTGCTCGCCGCTATTTTTTTTTAACACGAAAGTGTTTTATGCCGGGGTCCACCACGGCTCCTCTGACGTATTTCCGTCACGGATATGGCGTTGCAAAATATAAACTAACATACTGAGATCAAATAAAAAAATTACACCATCTCCCGCTTAGATGCGAAGCAGCGGGCGCTAACGCTTACACGGGTGGCGGCGTTGACGCTGGCGCTCATCGCAGCGTTGCGCAGGAGAGAAACCTGGGGAGGCGCAAAGCACGCAGTGATGGACCGGTGTTTCCTACTCGAACATGCCAATCGCTGCTAATGGGCAATGAGAGACAGAAGACTCCGACTGGGCACAGATCGAGACTCGCAGTCCGCTTTTAGTTAACGCACACGCTGCGAATTTTTATTTTTCAACAACGCACAGGAGAAATCTCCCACCGGCACTACCTTGCAGGTCAAGATCCAGTGCCCTATATACGGGGTGGCCAGTGAACGGTTGTGCAGCGCGAGCAGCCGGTTTTTTCAACCAAGAAACTCGCTTGCAGACGCTGCCTGCGTCGGCGTCGCGAGGCGAGAGAGGGGGGGAGCGTAGGAGAGAGGGGGGGACGCGTATGCGCAGTGGGGGTGTGTACGCCACGGGGAGGGATGCCTAGAGGAGAGAGGGGGGGAGCGTAGGAGGGGGAGAGAGGGAGGGGACGCGCATGCGCAGTGAGGGATGCCTAGAGGAGAGAGAGGTGGAGAGGAGGTTTTTTATTTTTATTTTTTTTGAATGGGTTTGCGCATGCGCAGTGGATGTGTGGACGGACGGACGGACGGACACCGGACGGACACCGGACGGACACCGGACGGACGTGAGCATGAGACATTAAAGGCTTTCGCCTTAAAAGTTCCGTCACTGGGCGTCGAAACAACCTTCCGCTCCGCAGCGCGCGGCGCGAAACCACTCAGCCCGGGAGCGCACATACCTGAGCCTGCTAACGACAGGCAATTTATATACACCATATACCGTTGGCAGTCCTCAGAGCTCGTCGACTACAACGCGTTTTTGTCATCACTAGTGAGATGGCACGAAGGTGGCACGGAGTGGGCGCTCTAAAGGTCGTCATGGTCGTCGCGCTTTTCACTGCGATGAGCGCGCGCTTCCGCGGAGCGTGGTCGCTCGCGCGCTTATCTCGCGATCGGGGCATTGGGGCGCTTAGTACGTCTTCTGCTTCCACCGCAAGTTTGCTTTGAAGTTACAGTGGTTAAAGAGTGCACGAAGGTGACTTCGCTCGCCGCAGCGGCCGCGTTTACGCTGCTCACAGACAAAGTAACAATTGTGACAGTTGTTCGCGCTCGTCCTGTGTATATTTGTGCGTTCGTTTCGTGCGTCTTTCCTTGTTTTAGAGCAGCGTGCTTCAGGTGTCGAGCTGTGACAGTCCGCGCTCGTCCTGTGTATACTCATTTCGTGCGTCCTTTCTGCTTGAGGTGCGCGCAGCAAGTTTCGAGCGGCTTGCCGTTCTTCACGGGACATTACAATTTCTGGCTGTAGCATTCATTCATTCGCCCTTGTGGCAAAACAATGCACAATAAACGCTCAACTACCTCTGTGAAGACACGTTTCACTTTCGTGTTATACCAATTCCTTTGACAGAGGGATAAGCCATGTTTTTATTATATACGCATAATTAACGAGACGTGAATATGTCCCCCCATACCGTTGTTTGTACAACAAGCAAAGCTGTAAGAGAAGCACCTTCTGGTCCTTCTTAGTACCAAGTCCGCGAAACGCCTCTAGCGGCGTCAGAAGCTGAAGAAAAGGTAGGAATATTTCTGGAAGGCAGGGAACTCATGCAATGTGCAGGCTTTCGTGATCCACAAACATGGCAGAGAGCAGTTTGACTAGCAATATTCAAAATTCTACCGGCATCCGCGAACACAGTGATGTTGGGGCGAATCGAAATACATGTGAAGAAAGAGCTAGTGGGCAAGGCAACTTGTGCGCGCGTGTGCGTGTGTGTGTGTGTTTGTGCTTGTGCGTGCGTGCGTGCGTGCGTGCGTGCTCGTGTGTGTGTGTGTGTGTGTGTGCATGTGTGTGTGTGTGCGCGCGTGTGTGTGTGTGCGTGAGTGTGTGTGCGTTTGTGTGTGTGTGTCTTTGTGTATGTGTGCGTGTATCTGTGCGCGTTTGTGCGCGAGCGTGTGTGTGTGACTTTGTGTGTGTGTGCGTTTATGTGTGCGTGTGTGTGTGTGCGTGTATGTGTGCGTGTGTGTGCGTGTGTCTGTGCGTGCGTGTGTGTGTGTGCGTGCGTGTGGGGATATCGTTATCGCGTTCCATTGTTAAAGGCAAACTTTAAGGGTCCCCAATGTTTTCTTGCTTCAGAAAAAATGAGGGATATCCAGGTTTTTGTTTAGAACCCCGTTATTCATATCCACGCTTTGCATATTCCGATCATGCGGCTTTCTATTGAATTTTCTAGTCAGTACATTCATTAGCTGTCGTTCTCCGCTGCAGAGCACACGGGAAAAAAGCACCTAGTCGAGTATGAGGGTGACTTATCTCAGTGCTTAAGACATACTACTAATGCAACAAGGAAAAACCCGAAGCTTTCAGTGGTATATGTATAAAACGGCATCTTTTACTGATACGGACGCAATGCGGTGAGGGCATGCGTGCTAACCTGATCATTATTCATAGAATAGTTCCCATCGCTTCAACGTAGCCTGTTTGCCGCTGAAATTGAGATTTCAGAAGAACCTTGTTCGGTACGATGCATGTTTCAGAAGTCTCCATTATAATTATCCAAATCAATAGGCCGCTTGAGAAGACTCGTAAACCTAACGAGAAAGCAATAGTGTGCTACGACACCATGCACTTTTTAAGATAAATTACTTTTTCCTCGTGCATTTTTGGTTGAATCAGGTGTCGGGAAGCTGGAATGTCTAGTTCGCCCCATTGGCGTAGCAAGGTGGGAGTGGGAGGTTATTCTGCACCCGGAATTTTCCAGATTTGGGAAGGACAAATATGCTGGCACACGTACTAACGCATGCACAAACTTAAAGATTGAATGAAATCACCCATTTCCCCCCCTTCTGAATAACATTCTGGTTACGCTACTGGTTCGTGAATATTCAACCCTTACCTAGAAAACGTTACTGAAGGGTTCACATAATTCTCTAGATCCGACTCACTCCACTTATTTTTATATTTGACGCATCGTCTGACAAATTCACGGAACGGATTCTGGTTGGCTGATGTAGTGTAGCAGCTTTCCGTCTATGAGGAGTATCTTTTTTTATTTGTTTATTTGCTTAGCAAAACACCTGGCACAGCATTGGGTCATGAGACGGTACAGTATTCTGCGCCTCAGGCTGTGACGGCTCGTGTCTGTCGTGATTCGAACGACTGACAGCTGCGCCGCGTGTCTCGGGGATTTCAGCGGTGGCGTGCGCTGCTCACGTTGCCCTAATACTTGCCCGCAAAAGGCCTCGCACACGCCTATAGCCGACGCATGTCTGCTACGCGCATAGTGATACAGGCTGCACGCCTCCTGTGGCGCAGGCTTCCTCTTGCGTGCATCAGCCTATTCACCCTTTCCTCATCCGCACGCTGGCTTGCGCCGACTCCCGCGATTGCGTGCGCTGTACATTACGAAAGCGTCTTTCGGGCATTTTCAGCTGTCAGCGACGGCCCAATCCTGTTTCGTACCTAGCAATTCAGGATTGGTTTTTGAGAATGCGATACTTGCAACGCAAATGCATTTTAAATTTCGAAGCATTTCTTAGCGTACTGCAGGCACTTTAATTGTATCTATCTATCTATCTATCTATCTATCTATCTATCTATCTATCTATCTATCTATCTATCTATCTATCTATCTATCTATCTATCTATCTATCTATCTATCTATCTATCTATCTATCTATCTATCTATCTATCTATCTATCTATCTATCTATCTATCTATCTACCTATCTATCTACCTATCTATCTATCTATCCGCCTACCTCTGGGTGATCTCGTGATCACCTCCTTAACTTGGCGTAGACCAAAATTAGTATGGGAGGTTAACAGGGTTTGACGATTACGACTGTCAGGTCATGGCGTGAATGCTATCAATATTCCGAGGTGGTCGAAATTTGCATAGCACTCCACTAGGGCGTCTCTCATAATCACTTCGTGGTTTTTGGGCGTCAAACCTCGACAATTATTATTGAAACGCGAATAGATCCAGAGAGTAACGTCAGCGAAAGTTCGTCTGAGTGAATCAAGCATACTCCCTGCCATGGCTGGTTCTGCGGTGAAAAACACGTGAAAAGCAGAGAAGATGCAAGGGCGTCGTTGAATGATTGACTTATCAATCTTTTTTTCCCCTCCCTTCTTTCTTTTTTTTTTTTGTTTGGGCTTAGCGTCGTCAGCAGGCGTGGGCGAAGAGCGCAAGCGTGCGCAGAGCTAAAAAAAACAAAAACAAAAAGAAACAACAACTGTACTTTAACGTATTCTTTCCTCAGTGATTAAATTTTAAGTCATCTTCGTTCTCTCAGGACTATATTTAATAAAGTTCCACCATCCATCCATCTTCGTTCTTTCTCTCATTTCGCAAACGGAGGTCACGACTTATAGATGCGGAGAGCTGCGCCACACGAAGGCGAAAATCCAGGGCAGCGTGCAAAAACCGAGATGCTGGCTACGCGGATGCCACTGTTTTACGGCCTTATGCGGGAGCTATAAAACGGATATAAGGAAGTAGATTGAAACCTCTAACGATGGTGCGAGCTCCTCTTTTCTGTAACACTTGATCTCTTTTGCTTATTTCGCAAGCCCGTCGTCTCGCACGAGAGAAAGCGCGAGCGCTTCTTGGCTCGCAGAAGTGGTCGATCTCTTACACCGAGTAGCTAACTTGTAATAAGCGGTGTAACAATAAAGCGGGATCTGAGGCACATCCATTTCTCCGTTAACTACTCGGCTTTGCGCAATGGAGTTGTGGGATATTTTAAAATGGGGTACTGCCATACCGCTGTACGTAAAGTAACATTGCCGTATACGCAACGCTGCAATATGTGTACCGTCAGGAAGTTGTTCTGTATCTCTTTTGTGAAGTCGCCAGATTTTGACGTAGATAAATGCATACTGTGAATCTCACTTCTGTAGCGAAGTAGTAATGAACATTACAAGTGCAATATTTAAAGAGATAGGCTGAACAAAATTATAAGCAATTGATAACGTCTTCATAAAACTTTTTCTTTACTGGTATCAAAGTAGAGCACTTAGCATTTTGTCCTGTTGGAAACGCATGTGTTCGGTAAGCAGCAGTAGATGCAGCAGTTGCCCCGTGCAGTTTCTGAGCTAAATGACCGAGCTTTTTACACTGAGGTACCGAGTTGTAGCTCATACTAATGAACTGTCAGATAAGATACAACCGGACATAAAAAAAGAGAACAACGAAGCAGGGGTAACACGATAAGTTGGGACGACATGGCAGTCTGACAAGGCCACGCTCAGCGAGTACACGCCATAGCACTCTTCCCAGACACATTGAGAATCACGTTCTCGAAATGCCACAGTCAGTGTCCTTTGAACTTATTGGTTGCAGCCACACGTGTTGAATTGTTGCTGCGCGCTGCTGTCCATGCTTTCAGCGCTGAAGTTACGTTACCAATGTCACGCCCCGTAAACTAACTCGCAAAACTTCAGCAGCATTAGTCTCTCCTGCATTTCTCTCAATCAGTTCTTCGCTTTTCGTCAGCATATTTTTTTTCCTTTTGCGCTGCCAATAAACGTATACCAGATTTCCTAGTTTTCTATGAACTTCAGAAAATTTGACTCTAACTGTTTAACCACAACATTTGAAAAAAAAAAAAAAAGAACCTTTTCATAGCTCTTCGTCGCTCTGAGAAACAGGCGCACACATTCCTCGTGCGTTTCTTTAAAAGACGAACGTTGATTCAAGAGGTTTTCAACCCAAAATAAGCCTGACAACGCTGAGAGTACGAAGAGCAAGCAAGAATGCAACAGAATGCCTTACATTCTTGATACCCCTCTTCTGCTCTGTTTATGTTTTAGATGCGAAGCATCTTATGCTCGGGGCTGTGTCCGTCCTTCCCGCGTCCGGGGTCCCGCGTCCGGACACTTTCATGAAGTACGGAAGCACCCACCATGCGAACCAGAACACTGTAGTACAATGAGGCCGTCGACCACCACCACAGTAACCAGAGTCATAACCGAGAGCACAGAGTGGCTGCTTCTAGGCATGTAGCCCATGCTGACTCCATTCCTTGATCGTGCTTGCATGGGCTTGCGGGGGGCTTTGTCCGTTCCTCCTTCCCGCGTCCCACACCCCACAGCGCATGCGCGTCCCCTCCACCCTCTCTCTCCTCTCCTACGCTCCCCCTTTCTCTCCTCTAGAAATCCTCTACTGTACGGAGCGGCGCCCGCGTCGCACACCCCCCACAGCGCATGCGCGTCTCCTACACCACTCTCTCCTCTCCTAATGTTCTCTCTCCTCTAGGAATCCTCTACTCTACGGAGCGGCGGCCGCGTCCCACACCACCACAGCGCATGCGCGTCCCCTCCCCCCTCTCTCTCCTCTCCTACGGGCCCCCCCGTTTTCTGCTCTAGGAATCCTCTACTCTACGGAGCGGCGCGCACGACAGGTGGTGCGACAGCTGCATACTCCGCTGGGGGGCGCCACGGTAGTTCCGCGGTATGAAAGTGACGGAGCGCGCGCGCCTCATTCTCCTGTGCAGCGCCGCGATGAGCGCCCGGGCCGCTGCCGCGAAACGGGAGCGGCGACGTTTCTCTCGCTCAAGCCAGCCATCTCCCCGCTGCTTCGCATCCACACATGGTTCCCTTTAGCGGGAGATGTGGAAATTTTTCTATAGCACCGCTGCCTGGAAGGACGATCGATTCTCATCTTAATAAGCCCACCAGGCCCCGTTTGTGGGGTCTGGTGTCGTGGGGATTTAAGGCATTAAGTAATTAACCAAAAGAAACGGCACCGATACGTGGGCTGTTCAAGTTTCTTCGATGATAATTCTCTCTCGGATCCGTGAGGCCGGGTGGGGGATACAAAATTAGAACGAATGTAAGGAACGTGCGACTATCGCTTTTCTTCGCCTTCTATATAGGAAGTTCGTGCGTGCTTGGGTGCGTTTACGCACGGTGTGGTGACGCGTAGAGCTGGGAAGAGGAGGGCTGGGGCCTGTCTTTCCGAGAGCATTATACCTCGTACGCTAGAACCATGGAGGAGAGAGAGAGAGAGAGACAGAGAGACAGAGAGAGACAGCAGGGGATTTCTGGCGTGAAGGCGACGACCGGTGGAGCGCGCCACACTCCGCAATGAACGACCGCGGGCGGGAGGGCTTCGAAAGGAACACGCGCCGCATATCGGTCACGATTTCGGCAGCGACCCTGGGCGCCAAAATCACCGCGCTCGCTCGACGCTCTCTAAGCGTTGTCCCTGGCATCATCGCCGTTCTTGCTTTTCTGGCGCTTAAACTATCCCGCTCGGCGGTGACCCACGCTCGTCTAGCATTTTCTCTTTATTTATCCTGAGCCTGTGGAAGCAGGATTGGCTTTTGGTGCTCAGTTATATATGATTTACGTCGATGACCGTTATGGCGAAAGCACGTAGAGCTTCTATATTGCGCTCGCTGGGATCGCGTATGTAACGTGTGCCCCTCTCCTTTCCTCGGTCGCCGAGCTTCTCGCCTAGGGAGAGCCCGCCTCGAGCCATTTTCTGCACGTCTGTCTGTGAGCGAAGAGAAGGAGCGTAGATACACAGTGCGGCGTCGTCGAGATGGGGTCGACCTCGATTGGTGGTCGAGGGAAGCGTTTGTTGTGTATAGCAACTCATCCCGCTTTCGCCTGCATGTGGAGAAGATGCTCGAATGACAGTCATATAGCGCGAAACATTGGCCGAAAAGGAGGCTAACTAAGTTGCGCCAGCACCTTCGCTTACACTGCAGAAGCCATGGCGGGGGGCGGGGAAGAGGGGGTTACCCTAAAAAAATTTTCAATTTTTCGCCAGTCTGTATACCCGCACACATACGAAAACATAGCGCATGCACGAACATACATAAAGTGTGGTTGAACCCCCCCCCCCCCCTCTTCGTAAACAATTTGTGTGTACGCTAGACTACTACCTTACCAGAACAGGTGCCTTGGTGGTCTTTCTAAAACGTAGCGATTAATCGAACGGCTCATTCAAATGTGTATGCTTGTTGAGACTGGGCGCCAGCTGGCATCAGTGTCTGTATATAAATATAAATGTTGTGGACGTCAATGGCATCTGTAGTGACCCTTTTTTTTTTTTTTGCGAATTCATCCTTCAACAAGGTTAGATGACGGCTTGCATGCAGCGCTTTATTTAATCGGCATCTGAGCGTGCGTTTTTAATTGTCTAATTCAACGCTTGTTTGATGAGTGTCAACGTTGACTTGTGCACCAAAATTAAACCCCGTTTAATTAAGTTCAATTAAACAGGAGAATAATATTCGAGATATCCTCGCTAAGCAAACTAGGATTGCGTTTTCCATATAAAGTCGTGGCGTTATTTCGACGTGTATTCGAGTGCGTCGTTGACTGTCAGTTAGCTGCTGTTCTCACTTCGTTACATACAGATCTGTGTGAAATGGTACATGTAAGGTTTGGGGAAACCAGCTAGTCGGGGGAGGCTGTTGGCGCCGGTGCGAACGAACAATGCCACCACGACAGGACGGCAAGTTGTGAGTCACCCCCCTTCTCGGCTGAGACTTGCCCCAGCGGGTGTAATGGCATGGACACCAAGAATACGCGGACAAGGGCAAAACCAGGGACGACTACCCATCCTAGTTAGGCGGCGGAACCTTTTGATGCGCCCGGTCGTACGAGCGTGGGACCCGTCACCTTCTCACCGTTTAAGAGTGGTGGCCACGCCCCGGTCGAGGAAGTTGACCTGGGCGAGTGTGGGCGGCACCGTCGGAAGTGGTGTGCGCCCTTTGTTTTGGGCAAGGCAAGTTTGGGAGCCCTACCCCCATCGATGGATCGGGGAGGAAGAAGGCACAGTCTGGTTTGAGCGGCTACACTGCTAGGCAGTGCTCGGGCCCCCCGAGGTGACGATGTCGTATGTGGCCGACCAGATTGTGTAAATACTTGTAAATAAGTTTCTTCTGTTTTTGTAACCACTGCTGTACATTAAAAAGCTTTCGCAAATCTCCAAGCCTCTACTCCCAAGTCGCCGCAAAGACCGTCTCCGACGGTGCACTTCGAGTGCGGAATTCATTAGCCTGGTTGTCAGCCTCTGGCTGAATCGCGGGTCCTCGGACCGCGGGTAAAGAACCCAACTTTACTGTACACATTGATACAACTCTATACCACGCCTTTGAGCGTCAAGGGTTCACCGGTTCTGTCTATTTACGCAAACATCTGCTGTCGCGTCAAGAATAAAAACAAGGATATGACAATTTCGGCAACATTATTCTTTAGGCATTGAGCGACGTTTTGTTTCCTTAAGAATAAAAAAATTTTCTCTATTCTGGTATATAGCACTTCTCAGCAATTTAAACGCGGCAATAAACGTACTTCGAGCATTTTTTTGCGCCACCTGTCAGTGCTGTGTATACCGAGGGGTCTCATTTCGGTGTCCAATACAAGAATGAGCTTTTGGTACTGCATATTATACCGTTGATATTGACCTATATTAAATACCAACGATGGCGAGGCGAGATACGCAGCACTTGACCTCCGGAGAAGTATCTAGCTTTCACCAGAGGCCCAAAAATGTTACAGGTGTATAATGCGGGCCAGCCATCGCATTTGAATTGCATCGTAGATATAAATTACGCAAGGGCTGTCAACTATCTAAGACAATGTTGATGTAGCAGTCACATTTAATAAGTTATTAGTATGAAAAGGGTCAAGCTATTGCACGTTAAAAAATAACACTAGTTTTCCTTATTGAAACGTTGAACGTCTTCACGAGCAGCTTGTTGACCCACAAGAGAGCCTCTTTATCGTAGATGTGATACACGATTAATTATTGGGCCACTAAGAAGACACTATCCCTTCCGGCAATAGCCTGCGCTGCCATGGTTTCAGGAAGGAGCAGCCATGCGCTCCTCAATGTTCCGTCAGACTATACCGCGACTTCATCTCCAGGTAATTGGGTTCCTCCGCGCGAAAAATACCTTATCTGGAGTTGTACGTATGGCCTCTATTTATATATATGCGTTCATAAGGTGACACCCAACGAACCACATTAGCCAGTTTTCTGCCGTCCGCCGTCATCGCGGCAGGCCCTTCCACTCGAGATGACAGCGTGCGATGATTAAGGGATCATCGGCGGCCGTGCAATCCTGCCAGCCTGCCATCGCAGCAGCAGCAAGTCCGGCCAATTACGGAGCATGCCAATTACGGAGCCGACACCGAAGTGCCCTCAGGTCGCTCGTAATTGCGTTCCCTTGCAGGCAGCCACGATGCCGCGAGGATGCGGGGAACCGCGGTGACGCTTCGGTGAGGCTTGGGACACCGCACACGCTTCCTTGCTCACGTTCGCCCGATGGATTCGCATCTTCCTAATGGTAAAATTCGCCAAGTTTTGTCGTTCGTAAGAACAGCTTTCTTTAGTTGCTCTGGGCAATGGCACATTCTTCTATTGCGATTGGCTGGGAGCTGTGCTCGTCGTCTCTGTTACTCTAACAGCAGCTGCAAGTAATCTTGTAGGTTTATCAGATTCGCAACTCTGGTGCTACCTCTGGCTAGGCCGGAAACCTACCGGTCCGATGACCGTACCTTTTTGAGAGTGCTGCTTTATATCAGGTTTTAGTTATGCGTATCTAGCGTATGTCACCGTTTTGCGTACGGGAAAATTCAACGTTTTGTATAGCGCGCATGACTAGAATTTCTGCGCACGCACTCTACGCGAAACGTTGCGTTCTTAGGCTCGCACGGCTGTTACAGACGATACGTACGTAGCACTAAAACTAGCTAATGCACTTTTCCCTTTCCCAATGGGAAACGGGTGGCTTCTGTTGGGAATAAATATCTCATGTATTACCTAAAATGCTTTAGGTAACAATAATGTGGCTGTCGTCGTGAGACTGACATGCCTCGGGATCTTACAGGACGTAATTATGTTATGCTTCGTGCGAAAGGGTAATATAAATGTAATGCACAAGAGTTCCTAGGTGGGCTAGTTGGTTCATAAGCATTGTGACGCAACAGCGCGAACGACGGGACGAAGAATATACTGTACACAGCGCCGTGTCCTGTGTATTATTCGTCCCGTCGTTCGCGCTGTTGCGCCACAAGGTAACATTAAGTATAATTTGACATACCTGTCAATATGACTATGATCAGACCTTGACATCTCCACCTTCTGTTAGGCAAGGAAACATAACAAAAACTTCATAGACACTTTTGGTTTTGGTGGAAAGCGATTTATGGCAGCTATCAAAGCGCTCGAAATCAATCTTTTTTAAGTAAGGTGTCGCGCTAAGTTACTTCGAGTGCGTGAGTTGCACTTGTAAGGGAGCTGTCTTGTTCAAACGTCAAAGCGCCCCTAAACAGCCTAAAAAAATTTAAAAAACGAGCGCATTATTTTCCCCTTGTGTTTCTCGCCTTTTCAGCACAGTTCGTGACGCCAGAAGTGTGACTCATGTGACGTAATTAAAGTGCAAGCTGTCGATTGAATTCATAGACCAGAAATAGCAGCTGTGAATTGTCTCTTGCCTTGCTTTGCCAAGCAGTCACCCACGAATTTTTGTTTCGCATAACTATCCTGAACGATCAACTAATTTCCCTTCGTCTTGTCCGTTCCCGGCTTCGCAAACGGAGATAACAGCGTCTAGCCGACTAACGCGAAATCCGGATATGCTTGGTGCTGACATGCATGCTTGCTTTACGAAGAAGTACGTGGCGTGAAAAAGATTGAGCTTGTAGAAAACGCAGTGAAGGACAATAAAGACACCACTCTCTTTGAACTCGGAGTGGTTTGGGCCATTCAAGCGTGCAATCTGTGTTCCTATAACGCTGTCACAGCGTTCTTTTATCTCGCGCGGCAACTCAGGACGTGATCAAATGCACGTTGGTCATTCTGGGCACCAGCCTTTTATAAACAGCTTTTGCTACGATGAATAACGTTCGCAACCCGTCCGCCTGTCATTTTAAGCGGCCGTACTCAATAAATGCGCCTCTTTATCATGGCGTTTAGCAGCTCAAGCGTTGACATAACGCATCACTGGCACGGTACATAACGCGTCAGTGGCACACAATAGTTATTTCGAAGCTACCTGTAATTGTTCGTTAGAATGTCATCAATGGACTGTGTGGTAGAGCGCGGTGGTTCTATTAACGCGATAGCGTTAAAGAGCTCGTTTCGTAGAAATTCCGGCGTCGGCGTCGGTGTCGGCGTCGTGTGTTGTGAGCGAAAAATCATCATCTTGTCCATGACCGAAAAATCGAGAAAGATGCAAATAAAATAAATAAAAATTTCTGGGTCCGAGTGAGGATCGAACCCAGGCCGTCTACGTGGCAAACAGGTGTTCTACCACACAGCCACACCTCTGCTTGGAAATTCAATGAAAATAACTTTCTCTGCTTGGAAATGTAGTGAAAATAACTTTCATGCTTCGCAAACGCAAGCGTCGTATATATAGGCTTCGCAAAATAACATGTAATATCCCAGTAATATTGCATGGTACAAGCGTTCATTGCCATCGGGCGTCAGAACATTGTGACTATCATAACGACTTCGTAGTTTAAAGCCGGCCACCCATTACAAAAAGCACACACCTTACTGCGCGTATTCCCTTAACACCACATAGTGGGTGCATAGCAAGTATGCACTAAGTGGTTGAAGTATGCACTCGGGACATACTATTGCTATCGCGTTCAATTCTTCAAGGCGAAGCTTAAGGGTCCCCCCAATTCTTTCTTTTGATTGAGCCCACTGGCAAACCTACAAAACACTTCGTTGGAGCAAAGTGACGCTTGTATACAGAGTACGCGTGCTGTGCACAAGATGTCTTTTTCCTTACTGCGAAGTTCGCAAATTTGCTTGCAAGAGTACATCTACAGCGTGGCTCAAAACATGACGGGAGATTTACCAGTAATTTCAGAAAAGGTTCTGAGAGAGGATACAAAGCCATAACAGTACCGTATCGTTTCTCAGTATTCACGACCATGATCGTCTGAAGGGTCAACGTTGCCACACTTGTTGACTGCATGCGTCACGTGATCCTGTCTTGCCTTCTTACCCCTTTCCCTTGTTCAGAGTAGCCACCCGGAATCAGCTTGGTTAGCCTCCTTGCCTTGCCATTACCCTCTCTGGTTCCTGCACTAAAACTGTGGTTATTTTAAATTGTGGTTAATAGCTATCTTTTTTTTTTTCAGTCTATCTTACATCTGATCTGCATTTTCCCATTGTATATAAACGACTGAATTTTTTGTTATAGTAACAACACGGCCCAACACAGCAGAAACGCGAGTGCGGGGTAATCGTTGGCATTCGATGCAGGACGGTTTGCATTGATCCCACTCTTGACTAGCAGCGGCGCCATCTTGACGCCTAGCAAGTTGTCCCTGAGACGGCATCGCTATCCTAATTGCTCGCGTATCGGGTGTTTCTCAATTCACACCTTCGCCAGCAATCATCCAATGCGCGTGTGGGCACTGGGACGTCGATTTCAGAACAAACAAACAAACAAACAAACAAACAAACAAACAAACAAACAAACAAACAAACAATGAGGAATGCGTCGTAATATTAATGTAACCGCCGTGATCGACCTCATCAATTCGACCATGAATGCTGACAAATAACATCGAAATGCCCACCCACGCGGCTGGAGCGTAGTTCAAGACTTCGTTACACACGCGGGGTTGTTTGGAATGACTGAAACAGGCGCGAAAAACACACACACACACACACACACACACACACACACACACACACACACACACACACACACACACACACACACACACACACACACACACACACACACACACACACACACACACACACACACACACACACACACACACACACACACACACACACACACACACACACGCACACACGCACACACACACACACACACACACAAAAAAAAAATGACGCGAATATTTTGTTGTAAATGGGTAATTATCAGTTTAGTGCTAGAGGGAGGTAACAAGTCAACGAACGACCAATTTAACGAAATAGGGAATTCTCGCTCCAGTCAATAACGGTGGTCGATGAATTGTTGCTGGCGTACATTTCGCAGTCGTAAACCGTTCATAGGAAGCAATAAGGCCTGATTGTGTAGAAGCACTGTAGGCGGAAGTGTGCATTCATTAGAGTTAATAAAATAGGCGCTGCAATATGCTCTTGCATTCGGAGTCGATGAAAATTCTTGAACAGGGGTGTAGGTGGTGCCACTATTTCAAGAAGCAGACTTATCGTTGTCAAGGTAGCAGTTGCTACCTTCACAAAGACAACTCAGCTTGTCGAAACGTTGACTCCGGCGACTCCCCTGTTCAAGAATTCTTCATCATCAAGCTTCCATCTACCCCAGAACCCCTGAATTATTTAGATTACTCCGAGTCCAGTGTCTTTCTTATATTCTTTGTGTACTACACTAGCAGAAAAACAATCAAACAAAGTAATGCCCGTTGTTTGAGTGGACCGTTCGAAAATATGTGCAATGCAATGCAAATATACCCGCAGTGCCGTGATGCAGAATAATTTTTCCGTGATGTTTGTCTGAAATGTGGTCAGTCTGGTTTTAACTATGGATTGCGCCATGTGTTGCATGCCTAAGTGGAACCTCAATGCACTAACGTTTTGAACACGCTCATGCATCAACAGTAATGATAGAAGAAATACTGGCTGAGAGTCTGGCGTACGCGATGAATACCGAACGGCTGAGCGGGCACTCTGGAAGCACCGCACAACAGTGGCGTCGTTGTGCAGAGAAAAATCGGGCAGCAATCTCCCGAGTACGAGCTTTAACACTGCTTGCCTCGCTTGTTTCGTTGCTTGTGCTGTTGGAGGTACTGCATCATTACTAACGACTCGATTTCAGCCATTCTTTCTCTCACCATGCGATCATCACTTACTTCATTCAAGGCGCCACATTTTTGTTCAGTCAACGAAGGTCGAACTCACATTTTAACGAATCATCATCATCAATTATTGCAGCCCAATTAACGTAGGTGCGCGAAAGATCGCCTGTTTCAGAGCAGTTTGAATGCAATACGGTTCAGAACTTCGCTGCGTGGTTCACGCATTTCAATGGTACGTGAGAGTTGCGCGAATTAGGCAAGGTTGAAGTCGCTATGTAGCGTAATTGAGAGAAGCATTAAGATATCGAGGCAAGACAGCATAGTATGAACTAATTATCAGCCCCGTGTCATGAAATAATAAACCATGTCCAATAACCAGTTATTTTGAGGGCTACATTCTTTAAAATGACTACATTATAAACAACTGGAAGCAGGCCTGGCTTTTATGTTCGTTCCATGCAAGCTTCTGGCGCTTGTTTGTATGGATTGACTTTTCACATGGGCTGTACATTTCTTTCGTCCTGTACAAAATTTCACTTTTTTGCAAGCATTTGCGCAAAAACATTACTGTGCACGTATTTGTGTCCTGTCCTGCCTTTCTTTCTTTCTTTTTTTTTTTTTTGCGAAGCTGAAACATTGATTTCATGAGTGACATTGTCACACTCCTGATGACGAGTGCGCGCAAATGCATGACAATTCTATGACCTCAAAACTGGATTTTACTATACTCATAGATTATCTTCCAGTCGTCACCAAACCTCTTTCTTCATATGACGACATTTGCTCTCTCGCCGCCGTATAGTGTTTCTCAGAATAGCGCAGTTGTAGCACTAGAGCCACATAATTATTAAACGGTCCAAGTTTTAATCCTGAACCTGTTCAACACAGCGCATCTTACTGAAGTCCACCAAGTTCAGCTTTGAATTATTATCTACGAACACTCTTTCCGTATGTGTATGTTCTAATGCTCTGTCTCTCAAAATACTTCTATCCGGCTACACTCGAAACCCCTCGTTGCGCGATGTGGCATGGTTCTTCCCAATTCCCTGTTCTACCACATGAAGCGTTCGTCTTGGAAAACAATAAAAAGTTATCAAGCCTTGAGCAAAGGCAACTATTCTGTACACATTCAGTCCCCGCCCACCACTATCCACTAACCGGCTTGCCCCTGTTCACAAACCGATGAACTCGTTCTCTATAACCGAAACACATCGGACAAAGAAGAACGGGTGCTGACTCGCGCACTGCGGGAGAGCACGACAGTGTGTGATGGATTTGACCGGGCATCTGATACGCGCTACTTTCTCTTTCTTTACTTTCAACGTCGACACTACCTTCCACCTAATGCGTTATCAATAGTAGCGTCGTGCCTCGTCTCGTCTAAAATGGGCGTCACCTCTCCGCCTTCTCCGTGCCCGTCGTCGGACGTTTTCTCTCGTGACCAGTTCCTTTATTAGGAGCGAAGCTCCTTAGGCCGGCACCCGTTCGCCGTTGAAGCTCCCTGGATGCGTCGCCGGCTCAAAAAGACAATGAAACGCCGTGCGCGCCGAACGCCGAGCGGTTTGCTTCTAGCGCACCAGAAATTCGAGGTTAAATAAAAGAAATAAAGCTCTGTGCACAACTGGTTATAATGGTCGTCTTCACTTTCACCATCGTGAATTGCGAAATGACAACCATCATTCTAGCGCAGCACGGGCGCTTTGTCTAAGGTAGCAGTAGACGCTCTTCCCTCGCGGCGCCGGCGCAACACCAACAAAAAAAAAAATAAAAAGTAAAAAAAGAAACGGCACGCGGTGCAAGGCGCTCGCGGCGTTCGGCGCGCGTTGCGCAAAAAACCAAGGTGCGCGGCGCAAAAACAGTTCGCGTTTATAAACGAACAATAAAATTTACCGAAAACCATGTTTGTACATATATATATATATATATATATATATATATATATATATATATATATATATATATATATATATATACACACATATATATATATATATATATATATATATATATATATATATATATATATATATATATATATGTGTGTGTGTGTGTGTACGTAGGGCTCCTCACAGAATACGGATAGTCGTCCTCGGAAACGTAAACGTGAATATGATGAAGACGATAAGCAGCTTGGCAAGGATGCGGAACGCAAAGCCAGAGCAGCGGCAGCAAGATGAGCCCGGCAACAGGGTCCTGCGGTTAAAGCACGACGAGCGGAGCTACAAAGGTTACGCCGACAGGATTCCTACCATACGTGCTAGAGCGGCCGAATCTAAGCGCCGACGCCGCCAACCGTTTCAAAATGTACATAGTCGTTTGCTTCCCATTTCTAAAGAGCTTCGCTCATCGGTTGTATTCGTGCTCGGAACAACTGCTAATTTTAAATGCAGTTCCTTTGGGTCATTATTTTACTTAGACCACTGAGGCTCCCTCCCGCCTTGTTAGCACACAGGTTTCGACGACTTGCCGGCATCTGCAGAACTCGAAATGCATCACTTTCGGCCGAAGGTGTCGTATCGTGTATTTAAGTACAAAGCTATCTGGGGCTTAGACGAAACTGGCTGTTATTTCCCTTTTCATGTCTAAGCTTATATAAAGTGAATACACACGAAGACACATACTTCATCTTTAGGGTATTGCTTATCATAAATTCTTCATAATTTTGTCCAGCCGTGTGGCTCCTGTAAGCGCCAATGTCTATTTCATACGATATCAGTTGAATCCAACGAGAAATCGCAGATGTGTATGTGCGATTCCAACGTCTGTGGGACATCGCATAACATACTAAATACGCAACAAAATTGTCAGGCCCGGACCCGGAGGTCAGCAACGCTGAAACAGCGCCCACGCGAGTGTATTTATGCGCTTTTAGGGGCGAAGCTCCTTAGGGCCAAGCCTTGTTCGTCGCCCGCTTCCGTCACGGGGATATTTCGTGGATGTGAGATACTAAAAAGGTTCAACAACCCTTTATACTAGTCGACGACTTAATGTACACATTATGGACCTTAGGACCCAGCTTTGTCGTCGAAGCTCACTGTCCGCTGTCATGGTGGTTAGAAAACCATTGCTACAGTAGAAACATGTGTGTATGTGAATAAAACAAAGCTTTAAAATAGACGAGCAACAATTATAATTGCGAGGAAACAATATAAAACACCTACAAGCACAAATCCTTTATACTAGTCGGCGACTTCAACGTAGACATTATGGATCTTAGGACCGAGCTTTGTCGCCGACTCTATATGACATTTTATGTCACTCAATTTACATTATATGGGGCAATGGGCGGTTAGCAATGTGAAACACAAAAAAAGGTTTACGATACACTAATATCAATCATAATTGTGACGCAACAATATAAAACACCTACAAGCACAAATCCTTTATACTAGTCGGCGACTTCAACGTAGACATTATGGATCTTAGGACCGAGCTTTGTCGCCGACTCTATATGACATTTTATGTCACTCAATTTACATTATATGGGGCAATGGGCGGTTAGCAATGTGAAACACAAAAAAAGGTTTACCATACACTAATATCAATCATAATTGTGACGCAACAATATAAAACACCTACAAGCACAAACCCTTTATACTAGTCGGCGACTTCAATATAGACATTATAGACCTTAGGATCTAGCTTCGCCCACTGGTCAACATTCACTTCGTGGAGATGCGTGGATTTCTCCAAGAGTGCTTGCTCCACTTTACCCGAACATGTTAAACAACTCCTCGCCGCGCAAGACGCCAAGAACTTCCGCAAGCTCCGTAAGGTTGACCACAAAACACTGCTGCTAGTATTACAAGTCCTGTCCGGCATTATACACTGCAGTGCCTTTTTGATTTTATCATCACCTCATGTTTCAACTAAGGGTTAAAGTATTGCTTAAGTGAAGGTGAACCCGGGTCGCAGTCTGTTATTGATCTTCGCAAAGCCATCTATCGCTTTCCATAACGATTGGTGCGTTTGCTTTACGCTTATGCGCATGCAAGCACTAGCGCTTGTTTGCATGATTACATTTGCATATTTTTGTGTTTGCACGGTTGTCCATTCCTGGCTAACGTGCGCAAGTGGAATTCCAGGTATTCGTTTATTCGAACTGAAGTGCCTTCAGACGCCTGCTGGAGAAAGCAACAAGGATGGCGAAGAAAGAGAATGTGTTCGATGCATTGGGGCGCGTTCCCGAAGGGCTATACCGAGATTTCGCGCGTGTACGGTGAAAAAAAGAATAATTAAGGCACTGCTGAGAATGCCAGCGTGAGCATATGCGAGTAGTGCAGAGCTTGCTGTTAAAAAAAAAGAGAGGAGTTGTGAATGTCCGTCAAATTTCCGTAAACATGCGGGCCCTTCACTTAACAAGTAACTTTGTCAGTGGTCGAAAAGTATTTTACAAAGTAACGGAAAACATTTGTTGAAAAATGCATCTGCTGCGCAGGGCTTGGAACTGACGTCACATCAACTTCAATTCCTGAACATGTCCAATGTATGTAGCGAACTCGGCCTCCTCTTACGAAATAAAGATTGTGTTGCTACCACTTCGGCAGCACCAAGGGAACCGTTTGTTGCTCCCAAGGCACGGCACACTGCCATTATAAATCTACGACGTTTATAATGTCGAGCACTGAGAGTACAGAAAAGCAACAGTGCGTCTTGATGACAATGAAATACTTTTTTGTTCGATGAAATGTTTGTGGGCGAATGGGTGGGGTCCTCAGTCCAGGGCTGCACTGGCCTTTGCGGCTCTCTGGGCTCGGTCGAGCAGAGCCATCTGGCTCTCCCGGATCCTTGCTAGCAAGCCAGGTCTCCCACTGCCTCGTTCGAGATGTCCCCAAAAGGGGGAGAATTGATGTTTTGGGGGCCGCGATTCGCATTCCCACGTAATGTGGGCGAGAGTTGGCCGTTCTCACACCACGGAGAGCTGCGCGCGTATATTGTGGGATTTATGTGGTGGTTTCTTTGTAAGTGAGGGTAAGTGTTGGTTTGCACTCGTCTTCATTTCGTAATTATTGTTTATGTGTGCCTTGATTAGCTATAGGCGGGTTATAAAATATGAGTCAAGTAAAGGCAAGGAGATGGGCATCTAGCCGAATCGAAAGTTAGATTATAGATATAATGATACTACGGTTGCAGGAGACCGCAAGGCGGCACATGCATGATAGCGAGAGCGTGTTAAACACTTCCACTAGAATAGCCTGGCAAACTGAAACGTAATCCACTCTTGTTAGTGCTTTCGCGTGAGCGCAGAAGCGAGCGAGAATGACCAACCGCCACCGAACAACAACCTCGAAGAGGAACCGCTCCGAATTCGAGGCACAAGCCGCCGACCGTGCACCGCGGAGGTGGCCGACGAATGAGCATAAGAGTGATTCGTTGGGCTGCCGGAAATGGCCACGGGGCCGAATAGAGGAGGCGGGTCAAAGGCGGGAGCCGATTAGAGCGTCGTCGGGACCGCGGTTACCACGGTTGCGGCGAGCGACGAAGAGCTGGCAAAGCGGCGTTGCGACGCCTCATTGCCGGTCACTGCGAGGATGACTGGGGCCGCTAATAGGATTGTTTTCACGAAGACATTCGTGACGTGGACGCTATATATAGGTAGATGTGGCTTCACATTTTTTTCGATGTGGCTATCAAGATCAAGTTAACGAATGACAACGGGCACAGCGGAGTGGCGAGTGGCCGGCGCTCCACCGATGCAGTATCAGAAAAGCAGCACGAAAGACCTGTTCCGAATACTGCCTTGGTTCACATATTGGGCACGCGTGCAAATGGGCAGCCTCAGTAGTTTTTGTGGCGCTCTTCGTGAATTCATTGTAAGTGGATTAAGCTGTCTGAGCAAGTAATAATAATATCATAAGGTGTTTTACGTTCCAAAACCACCATATGATTGTGAAGGCACGCCGTAATTTCAAACATCCGGTGTTCTTTGACGTGCATTGACATGGCACCCGTATATGGGATTCTAACATTTCGCCTCCGTCAAAGTGTGACTGCCGAGGCCGGGATCGAAACCGCGACTTCGAGTCAGGAGCCAAGCATCGTAACCACTGCATTACCGAGGCGGTCTACGGGTGGAAGTCGACTAAACTGCGTGGGAAAACAAAGTGCTCGACTAGAGATCTGCTCCACGGGTGTAAACACGCTCTCCCTGAATTCCCTATACGTATGCGCATGCATATACATCATATACCGCCCCAAATACCGGCACGTACAGTACTGCGAGATGCGCCACCACAATGTAAAACCCGTGGCGTCTGGCCGTCGTCTTTGTGGTCACGGTCTTGAGCGCGAAATTTAAGGACAAAGATCCTTGTCCTTCATTTTTCTACTCTTGTAATCGCTTACTCGACTCAGATAACTGTATCAAAGGCTAGTATCCGCAACCTACCAATTGGTCCTATGTTTTTCCCTACTGGCCTGTTAGGGTAATCATCGAGGAGACAAATAAATAAATGAAGACCGTCAGAAGAATCGGTGCTTGTATCACCATTCCATGGGCAAATTTATCTGATCAGCTTTCCTCGCATGGTATCCTGTTTTCAATCTTCGCTCGTAATCGAGAAGTAAAACACCGCTTGGCATATTTACGACAATTTGAATGACAGCGCTTCGCCGTAAAGCACCGCGGCTCTCAAAGATAAACGTGTCGTCGCCGACTCGTTTCACGTCTACGTTGGAGATAAGCTGGACAGGTCGATATGGGCGTTTTACATTGATCGCAGACGAGTAAAAGAGATATGAAGTTGTCTCACTGTACACGAGGATGCTGGCAGGCAATAAAAATCACAGCATATCCACGAAGTGAATGATGGTGAGTGGGCGAAGCTCGGAGGGATCATTCGGGTAACCGTGAATCCCCCCCGTACATTGCCCACTCGATCATGCAAAGACGTGACAACCCGTGTCACGTCTTTGCATGATCCTGGGTGTTCGATCGTGAGCTGGGCACAAGCGTCGCCGACTTGTGTTCCGGGCGCTCCCAGCCTCAGCGACAACGCCAGTTCGTGTTCCACGACAGAGGAAGACGATGCCACCTACTCAGACGCCGAAGTCCACACCAGTGCTCGACGCAACGCCTCGCCTCCGCATGCATCGCCACAGAACGCTGCTGTGAGTCGTGAAAGCCACGCGTCCTTGGCTATGGGTTGTGCCGCCGTGAGTACCGGAGCCGCCGCATGCTACGCAGATACCGGCTGCCCTGGTTTCGCGACTCCGAGCGAAAGAGAAAGCGTGCCAAGAGCGAGCCCCTTTTCTTTAAAGCCCCTAAAACTTCGTAAAGTAGCGACATATGTGGGGAGAAGCGCGCCTTGTCGCTTTTCTCCCTCGCCTGCCCTCTCCGAGGCTGACGCCGCGTCGGCATTGGCCAACTACCGTCACGTGGGACCGCGCGAAGGGTTCGTTTGTTTACAGTCGCTCGCAATTGCCATCTTTGCTCTCGAAGCGCGGACGCGTGGACTCGCTGACGCACAGCTCATGTGTTTCATGGATGCGTGCTTGCCATTTCCGCGTGCGTTGTGTTCCCATTCTGCGTGCGTTGTGCTCGGAAATACTTAGCACACAAGACCGACGTAACTGTTGGTTGCCATGGGCGGCTGCTGCGCCTTCGGATGCCGCAACAAATCAAGCGAAGGCAAAAAGCTGTTTATGATTCCGTCCGGGAAGCGCAACAAGTTGCGAAAAAAGGCTTGGATACACCGAATCGGACGGGAGAACTTTCAGCCGACGTTTTCGACGCGACTATGCGAGGTAAGTGGTGATTCTCTCACAATAAGCATGCGTCAATGTTCACGCGAATCACTACGTTCTATAGCGCCCGTAGACACGTCTCAGTTAAATGTGCAGTACGTCGCTATTACTCATGCACGTTTTATTATTGCTTCTGCGGGGTCTGTACTTTTTTTTTTCAAGCGTACGTTGTTACGCTTTCTGCTTGACGTGCTGCACCAACTGGTTTGAGTTCACGGTATTGGTTCGTGCGCCCAGCATCATGCACGCGGACTGACGATCGAAAATCTGATTACGAAACTTCAGAGATTCGGCACAGTGCTCTTGAAGAATGAAAGCTGGAGTGTGAAAACTCGCGTTAGAAGAAGTATTCTGTTTGTTTTGGTTGTATGCTCTGTCTTTTTTTTTTTTTTTTTTCAGAGCGAACAGCTTTCTCTGGCTTTTTTACGTCGATAGATCTGCCGGTGGACTTGCGCTAGACGGTAGCTAGGCAAAGCGTGCGTGCCCAGCCGAGTCGCAGCGTGCGTTCATCGTTCCGGGAGTTTCGGAACCTCACGTATACGTCCTATTTCGCGCTATGTTTACGTGCTATTTCGTGTGAATATTTATATCCGCAAGTGGCTGCCCGCTGCGGTAGAACAGTGTATATGGTGGTCGGCTGCTGATCCGGACGTCGCGATCGGCCGCGCCGGTCACGTTTCGATGGAGGTGAAATGCTTGAGGCCTGTGTGATGTCAGTGCACTTGAAAGAACACCAGATGGTCAAAATTTCCGGAGCTCTCCACTATGGCGCCTCTCATAATCACGGCGTGGTATTGGGACATAAAACCACAGATATTATTATTATAGTGGAGCTCTCGCGAAGGAAAACGTTAACGGTGGCACGCTAGTTTATTCGTTCGCTTGCTAGTTCATCGAGCAATATAGTTTGTATGTCAAGTACGTCTGCGAGGCGCACTTGCGCACTATGATTGGTGCGTCGAATCTCTTAAAATCAACCAACGCTGTCTATATGTATACATTGGAAATGATGTATGCCTTCTGGTGCATTCTTCTTTCAATGAAGCTCTGAGCTGCTGCTTGCAGAGACAGTTATTGCTCACTCCACCTATCTTTCTTTTTACATGGCACATCTTGTCGGGGCGCTATCTTGCATTCGCTGTTCGTACATTCTATATCTTGCATTCGCTGTTCGTGCATTCTAAAGTGATTTAAAGAGAATTACTAACATGAGCAGCAATGCATACTGCGTAGTATAACGCGAATTATTCTTTCCAGGACCATTTCTCCGAGGACCAGTTTGAGCCTCTATTTCTCAGCAAGTTCGGAATAAAGAAGCTAAGACCTGATGCTGTACCAAATATATTCAGACACCGGACTTTACCTAAAGTCAGGAAGCCTCCTTTGGAACGTAAGAATGATAGTCCTTCTAAAAACACTACTCTCTCAACTTTTGTTTTATGCACACTAACCAACTTTGTGCCACCTTTCTGCAATTCAGGTGCTCTTCTGCCGAGAAATGTTGGTTCATCGAATACCCCGACGTTGAAAGGTACTTGCATGTTCACGGTATTTATTCATATTTCGTTATTAAGTACATTATTAAGGGGAAAGCCTCAGATGCCTTATCAAACGAGAAAATTGATGGGCGTTGGCGCCAACTCGAGTGATGCCAAAAATCATCGTGACGCGCTGACATCATCATATAACTTCATGATGACATCACAGATACCATAAATATATCACGTCTGCATGACATCACGTGACGTCCCATGTGTTCACGTGACATCGTCCCTTCGTCAAATGTGGGATGATCACGGAGGCAGTGCAAGACCAGGTGAGCTGCGGAAAGCTTTCGGTGGGCGGCGGGAAAGTGCGGTTTTTATGAAAGATTGTACGATGAAACTGTTAGCGTTTAGCTGGTCGTGATATTTCGTGGCAAACCTGACAAAAAAAAAAACTTGCAGGGTTTCATATGCTGCGGTTTCAGAGCCTAAGACGACTCGAAGGTCAAAGCCATCTTCTTTTTCTTCAGTAGATGTATTCATCCTCCCATGCCCTCCTCCGAAAGCTTTCTGCACCTTACGTGGTTTTCGCACTGCCTGCCTCCGTGATCGGTTGGCCGATCACGGAAGCAGTGCAAAGCGATGATGTCATGTGATGACTTCATCATGTGACGTCGAGATGACATAACCAATTTTGGTGATCTTTGACGTCGTGTGATGACGTCACCACATGATAATTTTTGTTGCATCGACACGGGGCGCCGACAGTCAATTTTCATGTTTGATGAGGCTTCTAAGGCTTTCGCCTTAAAATGTCGGCTGATCCGACAGTGTGAATAAGGAGCAAGCGCACTGTGCTAACTCCCCAAGAGGCATCACATGACGTCGTCACTTGACATCGCATGGCGATGCCGCCCTTGAGTGACGAAAAGCTTGACTTGGATGACGTTATTTCATGACATCATCTGTTATATCGTCACGTGAAGGAAACATTACACACAACGTAACGTCTTACATGATGTCATCATGCGACCTGTTACGTTATGACGTCATCTGGTCATGATTTCCTGCGTAACGTCACGACTTGATCACCCGAGTTTTCGTACCATCGTATGGTAACGCCGGATTTCTCTCTTCACAGGTAATAAAATGCTTTCCCGCATGTATATAAGCCCCCAAGCATTTTGTAGCGGTGGTTCTCTACAGGTTCACTAGGCATCCACATTCGCAGGATCGGGATGGTACATGCGCATCTATGCCCTTGCTTCTCACACCAAGTCAATACATCACAGGCAGGCGTGCTAAACTCGGTAGAGATCACGTGTTCGAACCTCCCTTCACAGCCATGGTTGAAAATGAATACACGTTGTTGGCCGATTTCAGAGATTGATTTCGTGGATGTTTTCCATAGAAAATATTGGAACTCATTTGCACCGATAAATAAGATCTATTTGCTATTTTGGTCACTTATGGCTCTTTTATGCACTTCCAGCGCCCTCAACTGATAGCGGTATTAACGTGGGTTGCTGCAGCTTGCAGGGTTAAGTATGGTACGACAAATAATGCATTTGTAGCAAGGTACTCCATTGACGTGTTCCACACCTTGTTCTATGCGAAATGCAGCTCCCGAATCCAATGCCAACAACGTGGGTGCTTGCCTTCTGCTTGCAGCTGCTGCTCATCTTGACTGTAAGGTGTCATTGCTCCTTTGTAAGTGTGTATGGCGTATCACTTATGCGGCATTTTTCTATGCCTGCAGCATCATGCGGCAGTTCGGGCTACCTGGACGAGCTACACTCAACAACCGCCACTTCTCACAAGGGTAAAATGCATATAAAGCTAGTTGTAGACGCTTTGTAGCTGGTAGCAATGACATAATATGCAACAGATCTTTGTTAGCTTGCTACAATGTTGCAATAGACTTACGAAAGTCACTGTATTTCCCCCAATATTGCAGGTCAACAGATGCTTTCAGAAGATGCGCCTTCTTGTACTAACGAGACACTTTTGGCAGACACTGACTGTGAGTTTACGTTTCCTACACTGTAGCACTCATATGCACTCCATTAATCAGTCCGTTTTTCATGTACTGAGCAGCACTAGAATCCAGTCCCGACAACGTGGATGCCCTGTATGTAGAACTGCCGGAGTACACAGCACATAACGCTTTTTCACGTAGGTGTATTCAGCAATTTCGGCTTTGGGAAGTCTCTTTCACACAATTTATTGCTTGTTTGTTTCGTATTTTCAGTCATTCCAACATCCGGTGATGATAATGCGTCAAGCTACCTTCCACAGGGTTTGTACTGCATCTTTTGCGACATTGAAGTAGTAGAGTTGCGTGCAATGTTTAAGAACTACTTATTTTTATGTGTCCCCAACAGCTACACAAGTCAGAGATAGTGCAAGTGCACTCCTTCTGCTGGAAGCTGCAGCTCATGTCGCAGGTAAATTTTCATTGGTGTTTCGTGACGCCCTTCCCTTGCTCTGCCCAAACTGCAAGCCATCTTCTTTGTCAACAGCATCCTCAACCAGCGCTGACATTCTGAGCAGAGCTGACTCACAAGCTGTAGCTCCTGAAAGCAGCAGTAAGCGGTGGTCTTTTGAATTCTGTATCCCTGGCACGAATTGCCAGCGACGTTCATTTACAGTTTTATTTGCAGCCACCCCGATTTTATCCTACGCTTCTGAACTTCTAGAAGAAACGTGTCATAGTTCAGGGCTACAAAAAAAAAAAGAACGCTGAAACTTCCCCCTGTATCGTGGGTATGCATCACTTTTATTTTCTTGCATTATACAGTGTTAATTACTACATATATCTCATGTTGTTTCATTCGTAGATCCAACAAATGACCTGAGTGACAGTCTACCAGTACAAGTCCCTTCGGAGGGTACACACCTTTCACCGGATGCTGTAACTGCTCTCCACGAGAGGATACGGGATTTGGAAAACAAGCTGCAACGTACACAGAGAAGTCTGGTACTTACACAGAGGCAGAAAAGCAAAGTATTGCAGGAAAAGAGCAACCTCCAGAAACAAATGAATCACTTTTTAGCCCCTGACCAGTTGCAGTCCTTAGAGAGGTCATCAAATGGGAAACAGCGTTGGTCACCAAGCACTATACAGAAAGCCCTAAAAGTGAGACTGGCGTGTGGTGCCCGCGGATATGCCGTCGTGAAGGAACTTTGCATACCTCTTCCAGCCGAACGCACTCTACAAAGGCACTTAGAAAAGAATAAGTTTTCTCCAGGTGTGCTTCATGACATTCTGCATTGCCTTTCTCTGAAGGTAAGTTGATGGGGCACTGTTTATAACAAATCGACATTGATATCTGAGTATCCGCTTTCATTTTTCAGGTTAAGGCTATGGATGACCACGAGCGGCATGCTGTCCTAATGTTCGACGAGATTCAACTAACAGCAGGCCTTGCTCTTGATCAGTCAACCGGCGGGGTAATTGGCAGGCCTACAATACCTTTAGCCGATGGGACGCTGCCAGAAGACACTCTGGCTACTCATGGACTAGTTTTTATGTTAGGAGGTGTGACCACACGTTGGAAGCAGACAGTGGCCTACCACTTCACAGGGAATTCTTTTAGTTGTGTTGCTGTGAAGAATGTTATCCTAGACATAATTGAGAAGTGCGAAAAAATTTCTATTTACGTAGACGCAGTTGTCAGTGACATGGCAGGTGGTAACCAAGCCATTTGGAAAGAGTTTGGCATAATGGTCGGCAGGCACTGCAAAGCATCTGTGTCATGCCCGCACCCCTCTGATGCAAGTCGCAGGTTGTATTTTATAGCAGATGTTGCGCATCTCTTGAAGAACCTTCGCAACCATTTTACAAGAGGGCAATCAATACTCCTGCCAGATGACATAGTGGCTAAGGAGAAGTTGCCGTCAAATGAGGCTAAGATTGAGCACGTAAAGGCTCTTGTGCAGATTGATGCCAAGCTTGATTTGAATCTCGCACCTCACCTGAAGCCGGCTTGTTTAGAGCCAGGGCATTTTGAAAAGATGAAAGTAGGTCTAGCCTATTCATTTTTTAACCATGATACAGCAGCTGCCATTCGTTTCTTAGTACAAAAAGGAGACCTCCCCATCGAAGCCCTCACAACGGCCTGGTTTTTTGAAACCGTTTTCAGATGGTTTAAATTACTGACTTCAAGAACAACAAAGCTTGCCATCAGTAAGCTTGATGAGCAGAAGTACAGCGAAGCACTTGCATTCCTCAATAATGTCATTGACCTATTTGAAAGACTGCAAATTGGCAATGCAAAGAAAAGTGCCTGGAAACCTGTGCAGACCGGAGTGGTGTTAGTGACAAGAGTAGCACTTGAGTTGCAGGACTACTACTTGAACAAAAAGAACTTCTTTTGTGTGCTTCTTAGCAGGTTCGGACAAGACGCCCTGGAAAATCTATTTTCCACATCGCGCTCGAAAAATCCAGTGCCAAGGCCTCTTGAATTCCGCTGTGCGATTCGAGCTGCAACAATGGCGCAGTTTTTACGACCTAGCAAAGATGGCAGCTATGCCACTGATGATGGATTTTTTCTGACTGGCCTGAATACCTCAGATGGAAAAGCTTGTTCCGAGACGGAAGGCGCCGAATTTCCTGCCCTTCCTAATGACATTCTTGAACTGGGCAATGCAGAACAAGAATCGTTAGACTACCTGGCAGGGTACATGGTGAGCAATGTGCTAAAAAATACGGTGTGCTGTAATGAGTGCAACGCGTCACTTCAATCAAACACCGCTAGCACACTAACGCGACTGAAATCGTACACGAGCAACATTAACCTTGTGATACCTTCGCCAGCAGTTCTGCATTTGATTGAAACTGCCGAGGCCTTATTTCGTGCTAACAGCCGAGGCCTTCTGCAAAATAAAGTAACTCTCTCACAACTAGAATCGTCTGCCAAGAGAAATATTACATCGGTAAATTGCTTCCCATCTTGCCATGATGTTGAGACGAAGCTGCTGAAGGTGTTTTTCAAAACAAGGCTACACATTCTTTTGAAGAAGGAAAATGAGCGTGCAGCATCGAACTGTTCAAGTTTGAAGTGCGGTAGTCGTAGTGTGGGAAAGCAAGTGGCGACTACTGGCGTAAAGTGAGAACCGTTTAACTGATGTGTCCCGTTTTTTTTTTTTTTTTTTTTTTTTTTTTTTTTTTGCTCCAATGTTGATCTTTGCTTAAGTAATCGGCCTCTACATTTTCGGTTTAGTTACTTTTTCCTAGTCGGTGTTATCGAGTTTGCTTGATTGAACTTCGTTTATCATTAAGGAGCTATTGTATAGTAAGTTTTGTTGAATAATATGGCAACCCACTTGGAATTAATGCCATACATTTTTCTTGATGCATTCTCAAATGTGGTCGTTCGTTAGCACGTACCGGTGTTTTAATTACCATGTAATGTCAGCATTTTTTTAATTGCTGCTTGCACTTCGCACTAAAGCGTTATTGCATTGAGCGTGATTTACCATTGTTATCAAACAGCTAGCGCCTGTTTAAACTCATGCGTGCAAGTTATGTTGTCAGTTCTGTAATTATGTACGCGGCGACTGTAAACGCAAACCTGTGGTGTATAAATATTGGGAAATAAATGGCAAACCTGCAGGTTTTGTGGTCAAGCATGAATGGCGTGATATTTCTTATTCTTTTCAGCTCCATCGCGGCAATTTACGTATTGCGCTGCAACCTGGTGGCAGACCAAAGGTATTGTTCTCAGCTGGAGTTTAACGTAAGCTAGCGCGATCGAGTGAAATGATGTCACCAAGTCTTAGCTTATCGAACGTAGTCCAAGAAACTCGATTGCATTTTCCAGATAAGTAAAAGTCTGCACTCTTTAACTAGCGCAATACCGCCAACACCAATTGCCCACGTGTTTTTTTCACTCAAAAAAAGAGTTTGCACCCTTTGTGGAGTCTTCTTGCCCCTCACAAATAAGAGTCCTCTGGCTAGATTGCGTTTCCTCTCGCGATAACTCGGCGCTCGCCACTTTCCTTTAAAAAATGCTTTTTTTCACGCTAATAACTAGAGACCGGATTATAGGCAAATGCCTATTTTTTTCCTTGCGTTCCTATCGTGCCACTTTGATATATGAGCACGAATTAGGGGTTAAGGAGGGCTTTTATAGTGTTTTTATAGTGCCTATAAATGCCTATTTTTGGGGTTTGTGCCTAAATGTCTATGAGCGCCTATACATGCCTATTTTCAAGAACGGCGCCAATATGAGCACTATTTACACTCAAATTTTGCTTTCGAGTACAGTTTGATACCATAATTCATGTTACCGGGCAAAAATGACGTTTCGGAACTCTATGGGGTGCCACAACCTAGTGCCCTAGTTCAACAAACTTCCGGTAAGCAACCGCTAGCAGCAGTGTAATGGGACGCGCCCGCCACTTTACCCCACCGCACTGACATGGCGCGAGCGGTTGGAGCAGGGGGAGGAGGAGGAGAGGAAAAGGCGTTATTTCTGCAACCTGAAATGGGAGCACGTCCCAGCGTATACAGTGCAATGGGTAGAGGAAAATAATCGTGGGAAGAGGAGAGGAGAGTGGCGTCCGTGGCCGAGAACGTGGCGCGGCGGCTTTTACAGCCGGTTTTCCACTCCAGTGTTCCCAAGAAATTGAAGCCCCTCCTTGAAGACCTGAGTGTGGTGGGGGGCAGAAAACAGTAGGTGCCTCTGTGCAGCAGCAGGAAGATGGAGAACGAATGCGAAACCATGCATGGAGTGCCGTCAGCGAAATGTAGAGTGCAAGTAAAAAAAATCAGATGTGCACTTGGCTTTTGTTTCGTTTGTAATTTACTTCTTAAAGGGTGCTTCACCAGGCCACATAAGAAATTTTAGTTAGACACTGGAAGTTGTTGCGTGCCCAATGAAGAGCTTTGTACCGCAAGAACTTTTTAACTGATTCATTAGGAGCCGCGAAAGCATGATGCTGGTAGGTGAGCTTGAAACCTTTGCCACTCGCAAGCCAAATTTCTTCCCTGCCTTCTTCCGTATCGGAGGAACTCGGAGCCGGCCGGAAGATTGCGTGCGCAGACGCATCAACACGTCATGCGCACGCAAGGTGTGCGCATGACATGCCAAGACAGGTCGTGCACACAAGCGGTGTTGTATCGTTTCGGCATTCTCTCTGGTGTACTGCCTGTTTCTGTGGGATGGATCCTTCTATGCACTTGGAGAGGCTGGCTGGATGATGTATCCTTACCACGACACAGCGCGTCGCACCGCTGTAACTTCTGTAAGGGACGATGCATCAAAAATACGCCAAGAGTTGTCAGGGCTGGCGCCGGCACGACGCGGCAACGGCGAGAACACCGACGCAAATGAAAGCTTAGTCGCGCATCGAGCTCGATTCGAAGTAAAAAAAAATAAATAAAAACGCACACATATTCCATTTGTTGTTTTAATATTTCTACAGCTTTCATTATTCTATTCAAGCAACAGATTGCAAAAATTGCACATGTCGCCGCGAATCATTCTCGCAGTGTCACGCACTACTTTGACGTACGCAGGACCATTCCTTGTACGTCACCTCCTCCATATTGGTGCGCGCGCCCGTGAGATCAAGGACAAGTGGCGTTTAGTCTGACATTTCACCTCTTTCCGGGGCTCGTAGCGTTGCAAATCTTGGCAGAAGTGATCGTTAGCGCTCAGTGCATGCATTACGCTTGCCAGCTTGAAATGCTCCAACCTGGTAAGGGGCCCTTTAAGGTGTTCACAGACAGAGGATAAATTGATCCTGCGCGATTAGACCCGGCCAATACGAGGCTAAAAGACCCTTCTTGCCTTTTAGCGGTCTGGCTATTGGCTCCTGGGCTGCCCTTCGCAGCCATGCCGAAAAAAAAAGAGACAAAGGAGTTTGTTTATTCGACGGCCGACACTTTACTCACCAATGCTGGACAATAAAAGAAGAGACCGTGTTCTGGAATCCATGCGGGAAAACGGACAATAGCATGGCTAGTTGAACCACTGACGCCTTTGTGCCACCATAAACTATAATATTTGTTTGCTTCCTGTCGTAGACACAGGTCGCACACGTCTTTCTTCGAAAATTTTAGTTTTTGTAAATATTTATTGTGCCTATATTTACGATTTTGGGGGGCCTAAAACTGTGTTTTGCCTGCCTGTTTTTGGCGCCTAAAACGCGATTTTTTAGTGCCTAAAAATCCGGCCTCTAGTAATTACTTGTCCTCAAAAAGCCACGTTGAAATCCAAGCTGATTCTGTAGACTGTGCCTAGAGATACGTCTAAATTGCATTTGGTGCGCACTTAAAAGCTCTTTATGGTGTAACAAAAATATTTTGAAAACAATCTTGGCGGAAAATTAATCTCACAAAAATAATACCCCTTGGTACTCGAGTGGTGGATGGAATTGAATAAATCAGTTTCATATCTTCGCTTAAGTTACATTTTGGGGCCGTCAAGCGATATGCTCGGGAACAGTTGAGTGCCCTCTGCCCCGCTTGCCACACTTATTTGAATAGTAATTCAGCGTACCACCTTGTTTAAAAAAAGCGGCCCCAGTAAACAATCATAGTCCTTTCTGTGTGACTTTCGGTCCAAATGCGGTGCTCAATAATTCCTTCTTTCACCCTTTCCATTACCCTGTTTCTTACAGCCAGTGCAGGGTAGCGAACCAGACGCCCGTCTGCTCGACTTCCACATCTTCCACGTCCTTGCTTTTCCTCTATCTACCCTCAATCTTTTACCACGAAAGGAGCATATTCAGTCTACTAATGATCGCGTAAGGTCACTCACTATCTGTGACAAAGCCGCGAAGATCTGCCATAGCGTGCCTTTCTCTTCCACCAGCTTTTTTTAAATGCGAAGCATTTCTTTGCGTACTGTAAGCACTTTTGCGTCTCTGTCTACGTATCTATCTATCTATCTATCTATCTATCTATCTATCTATCTATCTATCTATCTATCTATCTATCTATCTATCTATCTATCTATCTATCTATCTATCTATCTATCTATCTATCTATCTATCTATCTATCTATCTATCTATCTATCTATCTATCTATCTATCTATCTATCTATCTATCTATCTATCTATCTATCTATCTATCTATCTATCTATCTATCTATCTATCTATCTATCTATCTATCTATCTATCTATCTATCTATCGGTCTAGCCGCCTACATCTGGGTGCTCTCGCGATCACCTCCTTAACTTGGGGTATACTAATATTTGTATGGGAGGGTAAGAGGGTGTGACAAATCTTTCTGGCTGGTCATGACATGAATAACGTGGAAATCTTGTCGCATACGTCGTCAAACCCTTTCCTACAGACGCATGTGGCACATACCCGTATACCACGGGCCGCGGCATGCGGAATATGCGCCACAGGTGTTTGACAATTTCTGTCTATCCAGGAACGGCGAGGACAGACATTAGTAATTTAAAAGCGAGAGTGTTAAGAAAAACTCACGTCGCAAGCGTTGACCCGATGAATGCAAATAATAATTATCAGGGCCCGAGCAGGAATCAAACCCAAGCAATCTGCGTGGCAATCAAGTATTCTACCACAGAGCCACGCCAAGTCTCGGAACTGCTTTGGAAAAAGACCTTATGCAGGCGTAACGTTGGTGAAGCGTCAATTGGGGTTCCACTGCTGGCTATCTAATTTTATAAACATTACATATGTACTCCTCGGAGGCAGGCGTCATGTCGGGTTAACGTCAATTGTATAGCTAAGCGCCATCCACTGTACCTAAGCGCCATCTAGCGCCCGTCCTGTCTACATGTTCCTTTCTCTTGTGTTTGTTCCGCTGCGCTTGCTAAGATGCACAAGTTCCATTCACTGTATTTGGTCCACGAAACACTATCCAGGGCTACCATCCTCGCAAGCACAAGTGCTGCACATCAGATTATACCCATGTTTCTGTTGGCATCGTGATGCCAACAGAAACATGGTTATATGAGACATATATGCGACTGTTCAACGTATGTCTGTGCGTACATATCTTTAACGTCATTTCGTAACGTTTCGCTCAATAAGAAAATTACAACCCAGTCAGCTTGCCTCCGCATGCTTCGCTTAACATCGATTCCCATGGTACTTGGGATCTGCCAATTTTTTTTCTTTTTTTTTATGCCGTGACTGTACAAATCGAGACTGTTTTGCGTAGGCTCTTTCGCGGCCAAACTCTCGCAAGTCGTCTACGTCACATGTTCTACATTTTACCGCAGGCTTTACAGTCAGCTGTGTACTATGCTATAGCATAGTAGGCTAGACTAACGCGCAGTGCTACTGCGCCGCTCTTTATCCACCTGTTTTCTTTTTCAGTCCTCTTGTTCTTGTTTTTTTTTTCTTTTTACATACCGTCCTTATTGGCCTGAATTCATTTTCGATGGTTGGGCTGGCTCGCCGTTTCGTAACCTAATATTCAAGTTGCTTAAAACTTTGTAAGCAACAATCTGCGAGTTCTAAAGAGTGTATTTGCCTGAATGAAAGTGATTCAGGAAGTAAATGGAACCCTCCGCTTAAATATTTTGCGAGTGTCAACCAGACGTGGTAGCTTACAGGTTGTGAGTACGACTCCTGGCCACAGCTGCCGTATTTCAGTGAGGGGGGACATGAATATAGCGGTCATCTAGTTTAAGCTTTTCGCACGTTAAAGAACTCCGGGTCATTAAACTTAACATTACGGCGATCAGTTCATAGTTTTCGCACATAACACTACACAATTTAGCCTTCGCGCCACATTTTCTCACAAGGAGCGGGGCTGTTCCAGAATGGCGCAGTGTTCTTCAAGTTTAGTGAGCAAAACATTTATATCACTTGACCAGGCAGACACGGGACGACTTCTGACAGGATGTAGGTTTTACCCACTTCAGGCTACAGTTTCAATCGTGTGCATACTCATTAGGAACAATCCACCAATGATCGGGCTTGGCAACCAAAGCTAGCGATTAGGTTATGCTTTCAAAACACAAGACAGGTGAAAAGCATGAAGGAAATAAGTGTAGTGTTCCCCATATAGCTTCAGTTGCAGCCAGGGCATTTAATTTCCATTTCTCTACAGGGGTCGGCAACATTTTGAATTTGTGGGCCGAGTTGCATGAAGCCGACAAAGCGGGGGGCCGGACGGCGAGTCGGTGGGGAGGGGGGGAGGGGGCTTTGCATACTAACAAAAAACATTCACCGAATTGACAATAATGTATTCAGCTTGAACATAAGTCACATTCGTTTAAACGAGAACAGAAATCATGTTTGTTTCATACCGAAAGAGTTTTTCATTGTTGAGATAGGAAGTTACAGTCGAGTTCGGAACTGGAGTGGAGGTAGTAGGTGATCAGGGTAGGGCGCTGGGTGTCTGACGCCTTGCCTCATCGTAGCGACCCGCGGGCGACAGGTTGCCGACTGTTCTATGGCATCAACTCTTCCGACCTCCTCTATACAATTTGAAGCTTGAGGCTGAGCCTGGAGCACTCGTAACCCTTCTTTTCCATCCGTGCAGCCTAACCCTTTTATTGGGAAAAAAAATAGTAGGGGTTCTGGCGCTTTAATTCACCCCTATATGTCTGGGGTAGAGTATTTAAACAGATCCGCATCAAGCTACCGTGACCTGATGCGCCAACTTTTTTTTATTTACACTTTTTGTTACCCTTAGAGCAAAAGACTCAATATGCCCTCAGAAGCTAAATAAGCTTTCTAAATGCGACGGAAGTAATATCAAAACTAGAGCCATTAGCGTAATGAGCTCTCACCCCTCGTTCACAGGCTTGATGCATCTCGAGAGAAGCGTTTCCTTTCTCCGATTAATTTTCTACCGTCCCCCCTCTCTGCACCTCTAAACTGCGTCAGTACAGACTTCAATTACGCTACGACGCCGGGTGATGTTGAAGTTCGCAGGGCAAGGGTTTTTTTCGGAGACCGTTATTGCTTATTGGTTTCCAGCTGTCTCTACTTATAACTCACCCGCCCCCCACACAAGGGAGCTCTTGTAGTTTCCGCTGGGAGAGTTTATGGCGAGCCATTTAGCGCAAGTGCTCGTGATGGAAACAGAGTTCGTGATGCTGCTCATATGCTTTAGCTCAGCAGCTTCCTCTTCTCTATCTAGAAGCTTCTCCGGATTGATTTTTCATGAGCGCCACGCTGAATTATGTCACGCGTCATGTTCGCTACGAGAGGAATCGCCTCCGGAAAACAAAATCCAGAGCCGTAAAAAGAACAAGAGAACAAAGGAAATTTGCACAGAGCCAGCATTAGAAGAGAACGGCAACTCGGAAACGAGATATGCACGCCGAGGGTCCTTTGTCTTTCTTCGAGCACGCCATTGCGCTATCAGCGTCGTAACGAGCGCCTCAACGCTGCCAGATCAGTCATGCCTTTTTCCGCACTCGATCTTTCTTTTGTGTGTCTCGCCTCGCCTGGGCCCCTCCACCTATGGTATGTTTTCATAACGCAGCATTATCTTCTTCCTCCTTTTTGCTCATCCACCCATGTGCCTATTCTCCAGTTCCGTCCTTTCCGCCCCCCTTTCCTCCCCCCCAACTATTTCATCACTTCATATTCTTTCGACGCAGAAGAGTTGACGATGGTTTTCAGACTGCCATCTCCGATTTGAGAGTGCAGGAAGAGAGAAAAAAAATTCGAGTGGCACTGCAAGTCCTTCTTGGCACGCGCAGTTTTCGGCGGAGCTCGCGAGTCTTTGACAAGTAACGCACCACGAGAGTACGAGCTCGAGTGAAAGAGTGAGAAGTGCAAAAGGAGATGAAGAACAAGGAAAAGGAAATAGAAACGCAGAGATACATACACCAGTCGGAAGAGTTGCAAGCAGCTGCTTCTTCACGGTCGCTCTCGTACGTCTTATTCAACGAGTGCGCCTCCAAAAGAGCGCTGGCGCAGCTCTTTTTGAGGAATCTGTTAAGGAGGTTTTTCGCGCGAGAACAAAAGAGGAACCACCGAAAGCCGCTGCGGCACGACTGCTGGCACTGCTTTTCCGCTGCCTGCCAGGCGCGGCTCTTACGCACTAGTCGCTTCCTCCTCCTAAACTCCTCCTGTTCCTTGACTACATTCATCTCATTACCGTCTACTGGATATTTTTTATTTCTTCTCTCTCTCTCGCCGTCACCGCGTCTTCCCTTACAAGTCCATTCGACCTCTTTACAGTTTTACGGAGCCAGCCAGGGCTCTTTGTATCTCGCTTCAGAGTCCCGTTACTCAAGAATGAAAAGCTGATCCGCGTAGCTCCTCTCTCCCTCTATCTTTCTCCTCAGTCTCAGTCCTTCAGAATAAGAACTTGTTGTTGGGCGAGTTGGTGATTACATGACATGATGATTTTAGCGCTAGAAAATACAAACACATGTGGGAGACAGGACAGGCGCTACTAACAACTGGTTTATTGCAAAGTCGCAATGAAATATATAGCACAATGGTGCGCAGACGCAGCGAGCGCTTAACAAGGCAACACCACTTATCGGCTACAGACGTGTCATATCAAAAAACTTAATTTCATTCTTGTACAAGGAGATAGACGTGTCACTAACACAGTTACTTCCTTTTTTCTTTATATGGTACACCTCCCAAAGTTCACGAGCTGATTTGTTCCGGCTTCTACCCAGTATCTTGGCCTCGCGAAATAACGGCTCACACGTGCATTGTCGGCAGTGGGTTGAAAGATGGGCACCATCTACTTTCTTTAGATTTTGCGCGTGCTCCCTTAACCGGTCATTAAGGCAGCGGCCTGTTTGCCCTACGTACGACTTTCCGCAAGACAGCGGTATGTCGTACACCACTCCTTGCACACATTTCACAAAAGGCGAGGCATGATTCTTTGAGCATCCTTTCTTGCCACCCACCTTTGTTGTGCGAGGGCAAAGCTGTGCGAGCTTGTTTGGCGCCGAGAAAACGAGCGGGACCCCATGCCTATTGGCAACCTTCTTCAGGTTGTGCGAAACCTTGTGTACATATGGTACAACTTCAGGTTTTTTCCCCAGTGCCCCCCACATCCGCTGTTTTCCGCTTGGCGCTGCCCTTCAGTTTTCGAAGTAGGGCCTCAGCCACCCCCCACTAAGACCGGTCCAGGGAATCCCGCTGACAATAGTCTTTCCAATTGTTTGGAAAATGCCTCTGCTACAACATGCGTGCACGATTTTCGCAGGGCCGAGTCCAGGCAGGATACAGCGATGCCCCTCTTAACCAGCTTTGAGTGGGCAGAGTCATACGGTAGGAGTTCCTTTCGTACCCTAGGTGAATACATCCAACAAGTGTGACCCTTACAGAACCGCAGATTAAGATCTAAGAACTGCAACGCATTACACTGGGACAGCTCTCGCGTGAACGACAAACCCTTTCCATACTCTTTAAAAAGGTTCACCACTAGGTCCACCCTGTTGCGGTATGTCACTGTACTCTCCTCGCTTAAAATAATCAAAAAATCGTCCATGTATCTAAAAACTTTCTTAACCTGATCGCTTAGAACCCGCTCAAGGCATTGGTCAATGTTAGCAAGAAATATGTTGCATAAAACAGGTGCCACGCACGACCCGATGCAGATTCCCTTATCTTGCAAGAATTGTCGCTCGTTAAATGAGATAAAAGTGTTCTTGAGGTAAAACTCTAAAAGGGTTAAAAAATTATCTACCGTGAGTCCTGCGGTGTTTTGAAAGGCAATTACACCGTTTTCTTCTATGCACGCTTTCACGGCGTCAAAGAGGGGGCCATGGGGGGACGGAATAGAATAAATCTTCAACGTCAATAGAAAAGGCTTCACCCAAGCACTCGTTTTCTCGAAGGAACTTCACAACATCTTCAGAATTTCGGGTATAGAAAGGGTCTTCTATCTGGAGGCTGGAAAGAGTACGTAAAAGGAATTTACTAACATTATGCTGCCAGGTACCTTGCTCACTTACGATCGTCCTAAACGGTACTCCCGGTTTGTGCGTTTTCGCGCTAAAAAAGGCCGTCAGAGTGTTACCTTTACTTTCCTTTATTTCTTTAGCCAGTCTTTCTAGATTAAAACTTTTGCAAAGTTTTGCTACGTTAGCTTTTGCTTTTGACACGCTCGTCTTGATGGGCGTGAAGTTTTTATTTAAAGCCTGAATGGCTTTTTCATTGTACGTCCCTTGCGGTAGCACGACAAACGAGCGACAATTCTTGCAAGATAAGGGAATCTGCATCGGGTCGTGCGTGGCACCTGTTTTATGCAACATATTTCTTGCTAACATTGACCAATGCCTTGAGCGGGTTCTAAGCGATCAGGTTAAGAAAGTTTTTAGATACATGGACGATTTTTTGATTATTTTAAGCGAGGAGAGTACAGTGACATACCGCAACAGGGTGGACCTAGTGGTGAACCTTTTTAAAGAGTATGGAAAGGGTTTGTCGTTCACGCGAGAGCTGTCCCAGTGTAATGCGTTGCAGTTCTTAGATCTTAATCTGCGGTTCTGTAAGGGTCACACTTGTTGGATGTATTCACCTAGGGTACGAAAGGAACTCCTACCGTATGACTCTGCCCACTCAAAGCTGGTTAAGAGGGGCATCGCTGTATCCTGCCTGGACTCGGCCCTGCGAAAATCGTGCACGCATGTTGTAGCAGAGGCATTTTCCAAACAATTGGAAAGACTATTGTCAGCGGGATTCCCTGGACCGGTCTTAGTGGGGGTGGCTGAGGCCCTACTTCGAAAACTGAAGGGCAGCGCCAAGCGGAAAACAGCGGATGTGGGGGGCACTGGGGAAAAAACCTGAAGTTGTACCATATGTACACAAGGTTTCGCACAACCTGAAGAAGGTTGCCAATAGGCATGGGGTCCCGCTCGTTTTCTCGGCGCCAAACAAGCTCGCACAGCTTTGCCCTCGCACAACAAAGGTGGGTGGCAAGAAAGGATGCTCAAAGAATCATGCCTCGCCTTTTGTGAAATGTGTGCAAGGAGTGGTGTACGACATACCGCTGTCTTGCGGAAAGTCGTACGTAGGGCAAACAGGCCGCTGCCTTAATGACCGGTTAAGGGAGCACGCGCAAAATCTAAAGAAAGTAGATGGTGCCCATCTTTCAACCCACTGCCGACAATGCACGTGTGAGCCGTTATTTCGCGAGGCCAAGATACTGGGTAGAAGCCGGAACAAATCAGCTCGTGAACTTTGGGAGGCGTACCATATAAAGAAAAAAGGAAGTAACTGTGTTAGTGACACGTCTATCTCCTTGTACAAGAATGAAATTAAGTTTTTTGATATGACACGTCTGTAGCCGATAAGTGGTGTTGCCTTGTTAAGCGCTCGCTGCGTCTGCGCACCATTGTGCTATATATTTCATTGCGACTTTGCAATAAACCAGTTGTTAGTAGCGCCTGTCCTGTCTCCCACATGTGTTTGTATTTTCTAGCGCTAAAATCATCATGTCAGTCCTTCAGTCTTGCCGACGAGTACTCTGTCTTTATTTTATCATATATTTTTCTACGTTGACGTTCACACAGAGCCGTTTTTCTGTAAAGACCGCGTGAGCCCCGCGGCTAAAGCATCTCGTCTCCTCTCCCTCCCTTCCTTCCACGGGACTTCTTTGTTCTTGGACTGTTCGCGGGCGATTACAAGGACAGCGACGCTTTCTTTCGAGACGGATGGCCCGAGCAGCGCCGAGCCGTATGGAAGTCGCCAGAAGCCTAGCGCTGCTAACGTTTTGAAGTCATGGAGACAGATGAGAGGAGTGCAAATTGCGGCGCCACGATGTCGCACCCGTGCGCGTGACGAACAGAACCCGCCGTTTCTTCTTCTTCTTTCCCCTGGCCTCTTCCTTCGCCACCAGCTCTCGCAGGGTCGACTCTGTCGCGAGTGAAGCCGTGTTTTACGGAAGGTCTTCATTTTTCACTCACGGAACGCTTGCTGAAGACGTTTACGACGTGGCCGCCCGGCGGTCGCCACATCAAGGCCTCTGTCTTTTGCCCCCCCCTCCAGTGACAGGAAAAACGTCGGTCTATGCATGACGCGTGCTCGAAAAACCGTTGAGTGAATCGAGAATTGCCGGGTAGTTAATGATCATTATGCACTTCATTATCGCGCTTCTGTGCGTACGAGCCAGCTCCTTTTTCTTTGTGCATTTCAACCATATGACATCTCTTTTCTCACTCTAAAAATTGAAGGATACATTGCAAATTCCAAAGTGTGTTCGGCGAAAGCCTGTAGCCATTCGACTGACAATGCCATGTGTTTTTACACTCTCTCAGCAATCACGTAACTGATGACAGAGGGTAAGGGGGGAGAGGTCACAGCTGTGGCGGAGCAACTGTAATATGCGCCGCTGTGCCATCATGTGATTGCTGAGAGAGTGCGAGGGGGGAGAGGTCACAGCTGTGGCGGAGCAACTGTAATATGCGCCGCTGTGCCATCATGTGATTGCTGAGAGAGTGTGAGGGGGAGAGGTCACAGCTGGCACCGTTCCAGGGCACGGGCGGACAAACGCGAGAATGAGACATTAAATGCTTTCGCCTTAATAAGTGCCGTAAAGGGATACTGCATTCCACAACTAAGCGCGAGGGCGTGGGTTCAGTTGCCGGCCACCACAGCTGCATTTCGATAGGAACTAAGTGCAAAAGCGCCCGTGCATTTATAGATTTTAGAGCACGTAAAAGAACCGTAGGTGGTGAACATTAACCCGCAGTCCTGAACTACAGCCAAGCCACTTAGTCATGTGTAGTGTTCGCAATTAAAACCCCACAGACATGCTGCTTTAACTTTAAATGTAAGCATTTTGGCCTGTTCGTACGTCAGCGTAGGTTTCAATTGTATCAAAATGCTTGCACGAACGAAACAGACAACAAGCTACGTGAAGCCAAGTTAAACACGCTAGCAACGGGGTGGGAGACGTACGTTACAATGCAAGCCTCTTATGACCGACACTCAGGACCTGATCGTTCATGCAATTAAAAATTTATAAGGAAACATATATAAACGCGTACTTTATACCCGTTTACGCAATTAGAAAAAAATCTCAAGATGACCGGTACAATATCTAAATTTTGTGTGCTCCCGAAGTAAGATAAAGAACAGCAAAAATCTACGAGACGAATCATTTTCTGCCGGCTGCATATTTTGACTGTTAGTTCAAGCAAACGATGCTGGACAACAGAGAGCATGAAAAAAAAAAATAAAAGAAACATTTCCTGCAAAGAGAGTCAACGTGTCAGACCAAGCACCAATTAAGCATGTATATCAAGGTCAGGAGGCACATGTGTCTTGAAATCTAGGCCCTGCCTTGTGTTTTTGGTTTCCGGGCCTCTGTCAAGCAGCAGACCGCAGCTTTTATCCCTGAAATCCATTCCAAATGTATTTAGAATAATAAAAAATTAAAAAAGAAAGAAATGGCTGCTCGGTCTGCCTGAACCAAGCAGGTCAAATGCCACCATGTCCATCGCTGATGTTGCTTATATAGAGCGGAAGTCGACGGGATGCTCAGAAAAATATCATTTTTTGCTGCAAAAGGCATTACGGTACTTGCGTTTCAAAACTCACAGGGTCCATTAACCATTAGCCAAAGAAGACTCGAATGCAGAAGTCGTTATTTTTTAAGCGCGGAGCTCTTAAAGCTTTTCGTTGCGCCGGGAAGTGCGAACAGGAATCACCATCATGATGAGCCGGTACGCGCTTGCTTCGTCCTCTTCAACTTCTGCTTCGCTACCACAGCCCATGCACCGATCTGTCCGGCATGGAATACAATAACTACGATAGGCGTGTCTCTTACGTGACTGAAGATCACGTAACAAGTTGTCATGGCACTAAAATCCCGTAACATCGCGCTAGTCTGAATTACCAACATGCCCAAGCATGCGCTCTATTACGCAAGTAGTCAAGTCGCTAAAAATGCCGTCACTCAAATTTCACTGTTATGTGATTTTAGACACGTGGCTAAAATCCCATATCACGTAATAATTCACGTGGCTACAAATCACGTAACACCGCGTAACTGGCCACGTGATTCATATCATGTAACATCACGTAACTATACTCATGTTACTAAAATCACGTAACATTACGTATTATACTGGTCGCGTTACTAAAATCACGTAACTTCACGCAACAGCTGGTCTCGCGGCAGGTTTCCGCCAGACCCACGTGAGACGCACGGGGTGCGGGAACCAACAGAAACCAGACAAGAATGGCTAAGTCTGGCCATACTACTTTGATCAACTACTACTTCTTACGTTATCGTCCTGGTCGTCTCGGTTGCTGCACAGATTTCTGTAGAACTCCACCGCTACCTCAACCATCATATCCATATTGGTAGTGACTCGGCCTTCCTTGTCCCTTAGTGCATACATCTGGTTTTTGCCTATGCCCAGATTTCTCTTCACAGCTTTGAGGCTTCGTCCGTTCTTCAGAGCATGTTCAGTTCTCTCCAAGCTATACCTTCTTATGTCGGCTACCTTACGCTTACTGATTAACTTCGAAAGATCTGCCGTTTACATTTCTTCTGTTGTGTTGAGGCTTTCATCCTTTGACGTTTCTGAATGGGGATTTTTCGGCGCCTGGCAGGGCTTGCCAGTGTTCTGTCGAATGACTGTACCGCCGACTTCCATTGCACACTCCTTATTGATACTACTCAGATTATCATTCATTGCGTCAAAGCTAAGGTCGGTTTCCTCGGTAAGAGCCGAGTTTCTACTCCGAGCCGGAGTAGAAACCTACAGGTTTACAAAGAGGGTTGAACTTAAATTTAGGACGACGCAGTGAGCAATGGAAAGGAAAATGATAGGCGTAATCTTAACAGACAAAAAGAGAGCAGAGTAGGTCAGAGAACAAACGCGTGTTAAGGATATCATAGTTGAAATTTAAAAAAAAATAAATGTACGTGGGCGTACACGTAGCGCGTATGCAGGATAACCGGGGGGTCATTAAGGGTAATTGACTGGATTCCAAGAGAAGGCAAACGCGTGAGGGGGAGACAGGAAGTTAGGTGTGCGGATGACATTATGAAGTTTTTAGGTACCACGTGGCAGCAGAAAGCACAGGTTCGGGTTGATTAGCGGAAGCATGGCAGAAGCCTTTGCCCTGCACTGGGCGTAGTCAGGCTGAGGATGACCGCTACGCAGACTGGAATGACGGCGGGCGCATCACAACGTGCGCGTACTGGTTTTCGATGACTCCGACACGATGACTGCACAAGGGCGCATGTGCTTTCTGGGGCTTAGAAATTCCTCCTAAGGAGAAATAGAAATGTAAAGAAAAACGGAAAGTCGCAAAATTAAATGAAGTTACCCAGCATAAGTGTTACATTGGCAACATTCCACCAGGAGATGTCTCACGCACTAACCGCGCCGATTCAAGCTACTGAGGTAAGTTCCTGTCGCGTTTCTTTATCTTCTGTTTAGTTTCTTATTCTTAATGTATGTGCTGTCATGTCCCTTTCAGTTCATAGCCAAGTGCTCTAAACCACGTCTTTGAACGCCGACGTCCGACAAGAATCAAATATATATATATATATATATATATATATATATATATATATATATTTTTTTTTTTTTGGCGTGGCTTCACCACATAAAGACCACTACTGCAGGAAAAACAGCATTGTTGACCGATATGCCAACACTTTAGCGACAAAAAGGCGCGTCCGCAGCCAGTTGCCTTCGCTAAAAAAAAGTGCACAGCTCTTCTGAACACATTCCGTGTCGCCTGAAAGAACGATTTAGCCATCTAACATAAAAACCGGAATCAATGCTGTTATTGGAATAACGGTTTACTTTAGTCTATACGTAAGCGATGTACAATGTTTGGCTGCTCCACAAACAGCGAAGTACACATGACTCTCATAATTATATTCTTTTGTTAGTTATAGTGGAGAAGCCTATGTACGTTTCGATAATTAAGTAGTGTGAAGTTTTATTTTCGTTCATATTGATTTACCCCGATATAACGCAGTTAACATTTTGGTGAAGTTAGAATTGTGAGTAATTAGAGAAGTTGATTACGGTCCGCTATGTGTGAAGCAGTGTGGGACGTAGACGCGGCAATTGGGGAGATGATGGTTAGCTTGTCTGCCGCATAAGTCTCGTGTAGCTCTCGGTTAGCGCAACTTGCTGTAATACAGTTACTTACATGTAATCTTCTGCGCCTCATATTTAAAAGAAACACACACACTGTATTTAGTTGGGCAGTTCTGAAACACGTCCAGGCATCCCACACTGTTCAGTCCTTCCGGTGTAATGCACGTACGAACCAATTACACAAAATAAATGGAAAACCATTGTAAAGAAGCTTCATGGTCTTGCGCATATAAAATGTCCACACCAGAAACGCTAAACTTCAGTCACTAACATATGCGAGCAGTAGTTATCGATGTCGCAGGGGGAGTAACAAGTTACCGCGCATGCTCTACTTTGGTCTTGTGGAAAGCAAAGATAGCGTTAATTTTGGGCACCGTTGGTTGTGACAATAAACATGTGAACATTATTTTACGTCGATAAACAGGAACATGCGTTAAAAAGTGTCTCAGACACGCAATAATCTACTGCGCGAAGGGATACACTGGGCTATTTCAACACTTATGATTCTGTTGTTAACTCGGCTTAGCTGTTTATTGGTGTATTTTAATTTACTTATGAGAGTGCAAGTTGTTTAATGCTCCCATTTTTCGAGCATTCATATTATTTGGCAACAGCATATACAGGGTGTTTCAGGAAATGTGTCCACTATTTTTAGAAAAATCAGCAAAATGGGGTATTTACTCCCTGTCTTCACATATGCTTTTTCTGTAGCGGCAGGCATCTTAAGATGGTTGAATACATGATTTGGGACTGTAATTAAGAAAGTTAAATTAATTAACTTTTTAATTAGCGGAGTTAGGGGGTTAAATCCAATGGGACAATTGAAGTCCTTCATGCGAAGAACCTATTTCAGCTTTGAGATTTCGAAAAAGCGGCCTCTATTAACAATTGTGGCGTAATGAAATTCAGGCAAATTCAATGGCGAAACCGAAACCCAAGCACCGATGAGTGCAACAAGTAGACGACTGGAATGACGTCACTGTTCAAGACAACGGTTACAGAGGTGCAGTTCTTCCCCGTTCGTTAACGTATGTGCGTCATGCGTGCTACTACTGCAAGCGCAGCCCACACACTCACACTAAGAACTCGGTTGATGGTTGATATAACGACGTTCACTCATTGTGGACGTCTCAGACGAATGTGGCAGTTGCGCTCTTCCGCGTTTAGGTTTTCGGTTTCGCCGCTGAATTTGGGAGAACTTCATTACTTCGCAATTATTCCTAGAGGCCGCTTTTTCGAAATCTCAAAGCTGAAATGGGTCCTTGGCATGAAGGACTTCAATTCCCCCATTGAACTTAACCACTTAACTGCTATAATTACAACGTTAATTAATTTAACTTTCTTAATTACCGTCCCAAATCATGTCTTCAACCATCTTAAGATGCCTGCCGCTGCAGAAAAAGTAATTGTGAAGACTGCGAGCAAATACCGCATTTTCGTGATTTTTTTTAAAAATAGTGGACACATTTCTTGAAACACCCTGTATATGATGCTATTTAGGGAAGTACGCTGTGTTCCATAAAGTTTACGGAACACAGTTTCCTTGAAACTGTGCTCCATAAGGCCCGTAACAAACGGGCCCACCTTGGTATCATTAAAGATTGAGTGCATTTGCAACTTGGAAGTGATGCTCACTTGCCGGACAAACTCAGCAAAATTCCGTCGACTTTTCGAAGTTCTTTAGTACAACGCTTTCCGTAGCCAAACTGAACCCGCTGAAGCTAGCCTTCTCAAACTTCTAACATAGTGACGGTGCATAAACTTCCCAATGGAACCATCCAGATGAGTTCGCATTGTTCCTGGGAGGAGAAAAACTTCTAACAGCTTCCCTCGTCAGCCGTGTAATTGCCACGCTGTCTCACATGCAGAAGCGATCATGCAGAACCACACGTGGCGGCGCGTACCTGCAATACGTTTCCCTCACCCGTGATGTACGCAGACCCGCGCAAATTATGGAGAACAGCGCTCAGCATGCTTGTACCACCCGTTAGAATTCCGAGCACTCGCTACTGAGCACGGTACACTTTGACAGCCAGATGAAGCCTTCCAATTTGCGGCCAGCATCGGAAGGCTAGAGGTGTGTGCGAGGACTAAGCTCATCGCATGATTGCCTCCGCGCAACGCGCTCATCGTCTCGCACCGCTTGAGGTGCGAGCACGCGTATCCGTTTAGTGGAGGTAACAATTAGGAAGTTCGGGCCATACGTTTAAGTTATTACCCCAGAAACGTAATACTAGAGGTGGTGTCACCTTCGTTCTACCATATGCGTGCCGTTCCACAATGGCATACGGAATTTTTTTTTCCCAGGATTTAGAGATTTTTAAAAATGATTTATGGAACACACGAGTCATATATAGTTTGCGTGCACTAATACACACGCACAAAAGGATGCCTCAAGGGCGTGAGACTGAGTGCGACATCTGCCAATAAGATGGCGCACAGTATAATAGCATCTTTTTACAACAGTGGCAAGTGCAGAAAAATTAAGTACACGAAAAACCGAAGTTAGCCTAAAGATATTGCCACGCGCGTTTATTTTTCACTTTTGCTGTATTCGGGTTTTCGCCCACAAAGACTGTCAGCAATGCTCAGCGCAAACCGCGCCTCATTGTTCGAGAAGCTTCGCGATTATTGTAGATCGTTTTGTTAAGATTGCGCGAAAGACGCGAACCACTCGAGCTTATTCTAGAGCTTGCGCGACAACCAGTGATAAGGCTGGAATATTCGATGACACACGTATAAATGCCGACGCGCTTCCCCGCTTGTTAGTTTTTCGACGACCGACGCTCTGTTCGCCGTTATCAGTGTGCAGCGTGCATTACTTGCTGTAATTTGAGTTTCCCTTTCGAGGCCACAAGTTCGGCCAAATAAAGTGTTTCTCCTTGAAGACGTCGACTGCTCCCTTCGTCAACGTCACGACCACGTGAGAATATGTACGATTCAAGAATTAAAAGCGATGTACATATCAGTTTGAGAAATATCAACGCCAGGTCTCAAAGTATGAGACACTCGTTTGCTGGGACAGTCTTCGCAACGCCATCTAAAGATTAAGATTGTGGAAGATTGCAGTCGCTTATCTTTCACGACGAAATTCTCAAACGCGTTGAAAGCATGAAAAAAAAATAAATTAAGACAGCTTCCCAAAAGTGGTACCAAGCATGAAGGGAGCGTGGAACTGGGCAGCCTTTGTTTCTCTTCGGTTTTCTCTTTCTTTTCCCCTCTCTTTCTTTCTTGTTTTCTCTTCCAGTTTTTTTTCTGTTTTTCTCTTTATCTCTGATTTTCCTTACTCCTTTTTTGCTTTCTTTCTGTCTCTTCCTTTTTCTCGCTTGCTTCCCTTTTTTATTTTTTATACGTTGGTTTTGCCTACGTTACGCCAAGCTACGACATCATACGACAGCCCAGGTCCCTAAAGTGTCCCGCACTTCATATCATCATCAAGGCGCTCAAAGAACAAGAGGAAGAAGAATTCTCTTTGGCGCGAGCGCGAGGCCAATATGCTGCAGTTTGTTATGCTATATGTGGTTTTGCCTGCGTTAATATCATCAAAGCGCTCAAACAACAAGAGCAAATAGACTTCTCTTTGACGTGAATGTGCACTCAGTATGCTACAGCTGGCTATGCTATATGTGGCTTTTCCTGCGTTACGCCAAGCGACGACGAAAGGATACGATTACTGAATACGACATCACGCGACAGCCTGGCCCCCCCTAAAGTGCCCTGCACTTAAAAAAGAATAAGAGTAAAAGCACAAAATCCGGCATACGCTGCTACTCGCTCACTGTTTCAATTGAAAAAGATTCCCAAAATATGTGGGACCTGCCGCAACTTTTTGTAAAAGAAATGGTAAAGGTCACACAAAAGGTAGCAATGTCTAGGTGGCATAGCAGTCTCTATAGATGAAATAATATAGGTTTCTCAGACAATCTATCAGTTCGGCCCGACAGCTGTTTTAAATGTTCGGCAAGAGACTCTCAATGGCATTCAATTAAAATCAAAGTAGGTAAAGGGGTATGAATTGATGTTTAGTCGTTTGAATTAAACAAGTAGGCCCTAAAAATCTTTTTTTTCTCAAAATAACTTTCTCAAATGGTGAGACTTTCTTAGTCCTTTGTTCTTCGGGCGATAAGAAAATTTTATTAATGGGCGATATCGCCCATTCTTAACAATGGATAAACCAAGGAGTGCGTACTCTCCCAGGGACCACAGAAATAAGGTTAGTTTCCCTAAAGACAAACATGAAACATACTGTGCACCGTGTAAAACAATTTAATACATCGTTCAAGGCCGTACTTCTTAGAACATTGTTCCAACAAAGACTCAACATGGCACGTTCTGCAGTAGAGTTACCGGGTATATAGAAAATTGCCTCAAGGTTGCGTGTGCCGGTGCGGTCGTACAGAAAAAAAACTCCCCATCTCCCGCTAAAGGGAACCATGTGTGGATGCGAAGCAGCGGGGGAGATAATTAGCTTGAGCGGGAGGAACGTCGCCGCTCTCATTTCACGGCAGCCGTCCGGGCGCTCATCGCGGCATTGCACAGGAGAGAGAATGAGGCGCGCGCGCTCCGTCATTTTTATACCGACGTATACCGTGGCACCCCCCAGCGGAGTATGCAGCTGTCACACCACCTGTCGTGCGCGCCGCTCCGTAGAGGATTCCTAGAGGAAAGGAAGGGGGGGACCGTAGGAGAGGAGAGAGAGGGGGAGGGGACGTGCATGCGATGTGGTGGTGTGGGACGGACTAAGCCCCCCTCCAAACACATGCAAGCAAGATCAAAGAATGGGGTCAACCTGGGCGACAGACGCCACCTGCCTAGCCATTGCTAAGCAGCCTCTCTGTGCTCTCGGCCATGACTCTCATGACTGTGATAGGGTTGACGGCCTTCATATTACTACAGTGTTCTGGTTCACCTAATGGGTGCTTCCCTACTTCATGAAAGTGGCCGGACGCGGGTCGCGGGACGCGGGACGCGGGACGGGGGACGGGGGAGGGACGGACAGAGCCCCGAGCATAAGATGCTTCGCATCTAAAAAACACTCGTCTTTCCCTTATCGACCGTGTCGTCATCGAAAAGAACCATGCCTACCATGCACCGATAGCACACCATCTGGCTTCGTTGCGATAGACGCATTGCCGTCCAACTGGAAGTCCCCTTTCAAATCAAGGGCTACACGCGACGTTTTGAACCTTTCCTCCGAACACAACCGGTGTGAATATACGCTAGCTCGAGTGCAATATACCCGCAACGCCTCAGCGTGACTCACTCCATGTTTCCAGCGGTTCCTCGGTTGCGCCTCCCAATTTTCATTTACAACGTCCTAGTAAATAGGGCACTTCGGGCCCTATTTATACTACGTTGCTGCTGCACCCTGCAACGAGAAACGCGCCAGGGACTTTGGGCCATTACGCTTCCCCAAAACACCTCCGTCGGGACGGGGAGCGCTGGTCTGGGAAGGGTCTGCTCGTCTCCTTACTGCGCGTGCTCCCATTTCTCGTTTTCGTTCCCACCCCGAGATAGGGCATTGAGCGGCATACTTCACGCTAGACGAACTCGGGGACGTGGCAGCTGCGGGGGCCATAGCTCTTAGGGGTGGTTATAGCCCCCTTCTATAAGAAAGAACGTCGATCAGTTTTTCTCGAGATAAGGGCGCCGTGCTCCTACCCGGAATGGCAGGCTTACGACCGCGAGGGCAAAAAAAAAAAAAAAAAAAAGCAGCGAGATATTATAGACGCGCCGTAATGAACGACCCCCCCACAACTTCTTTACCTGCACTGAGATCACGAAATTAATTACTCCGAGTACAGAGCTTGCATTTAGCGGCAGTTCATCATTGCCACCAATGAGTAGGGTGAGTAGGGTAACATACGCGTATATAAAGCGCCCCTGACATTTTGCCTACAAGGCGTTATTATAAGGAAAAGGAGAAGATAGCTAGCCTGCTACTAAAATATTTGTTTTATCATGAATCCAATGGGAATACATCATTTTAGACATCAAACTTTGTTGCTCTCTAAATATATCAGTGTTCCTTCATCCCTGCTGTTTATGTCGCGTACGTGTACGTGATACATTTTTTTCAACAGAATATTTGTTTAGGCATGATGTCAACGGAACGTGGTATTAAAAAAATTCTTCTAACGGTCGCACAGTGGACTGTCGCTGCCGAGTAATGCGAGTTATTATCAATAACCTTGGTTTCTCTAGCATGCAGCTGCTAAACGGTTGTATGTAAACGGTGGCCTTGGTTTTAAAACACTGTCGGAATGAAGAAGAAGAATCAGTCATTTCGCGTTCGTAAGGAGAACGTCGCAACCGCTGAGCCGCGGTTGCGAGTCAACAATCAATCAGAAGTCAGTGAGTCAATATTGCCACACACGCCCCTCGATCGCCACAAAAAAAAAAAAAAAAGAGAAAAGTGATTCCATAATATAATAATAATATCTGGGGTTGTACGTCCCAAAACCCCGACATGGTTTTGAGAGACGCCTTAGTGGAGAGCTCCGGAAATTTCGACCATTTGGTGTTCTTTGGCGTGCGCTGGCATCGCACAGTACACGCGCCTCTACCTTTCGCCTCTATGCACCTTGTCCCTGGCCGCCACGATAATGCTCTCTCGACTGTTATTAACATGCGGGACCCCCCCAAAAATGCACTGCCGAGGTTCTGACGTCAGCCTTTTGTATTCCCGTGCAGCAGACCAGAAAATAGGTGATCATTCCCTCCGTTGAAAAAGACCATTGAAATGCGACCGCCGTGGCTGGCATCGAACCCGCGACGTTCGGCTCAGCAGCCGAGCACCAGAACATCTGCTCCACCGCGGTGGATTCGAAATATTGTGCGCCAGTTACGTTTCCATGAACCTCCAGTGCTTACAGCATCGTGGGGCTCCTGGCTATGCCCTGAAATTGTTCAGATTGTGAAGATATCCATTTAACGCGCCTTCTAGGTGTTTCGACCGTAAGTGCGAAAATTGCGCACGGAAACACTCGACGTAGTAAGCCATGGCAGTCGCAAATGGACGACCACTGTGGCATGAAAAGGTAGGAGAAAAAAATCAAATCAGGGTAGAGAGCCCCGGCTATAGACGAACCAACGTTTTATGGTGGCAGCGCAATCGTATTGCAATGGCGGCAGCAACAACAAATCGGGTCGTGTAGTAGCAGGCACGTGCGCGCAGTATTGCTCACCCCGACAAGCAATACACAATGGCCGCAATCCGGCTTTGAACCACGAGAACCGGGGTGCGTCCTCCACTGACAGATCTCTGTTTTGAACGCTCATTTCTTCTGGGAAAGCGCAGACAGGCCGTCCATGTGTCCCCCGCCACCAGTCTATCTCTCTCTCTTTCTCTCTATCTTCTCGTGACATATAAGAATGAAAGGTGCCGCCCATTTCATTAGTGGCTCGCCATAAATCTTCACGCTTTTCTTTCTCTCCCCCACTTCAGCGAAAGAGACACTCTCTCTCTTTCTCGCTCGCTTCCCGAACGCTTCAATTGGGAGGGTGCGAATTGACACAGGCCACGAGTTCCCATGATAGCCAGGTTTAGAACGTTAATCGTTCTGTTTTGTTCATTAAGCCTTCACGCTCGTACACATCACAACTAAGGATAGGGGGAGTTCTGTTTTTTCTGTTCTGTTCTGTTCTGTCCTGCTCTGCTATGTTCTGTTCTCTTCTGTTCTCTTCTGTTCTGTTCTAACAGGCTTGCTATTGAGATGTTGAGGTTTATGTACCCTCAGCTCCTCTTTTTCTAAGTTCCGCAGCTTAAAAAGTACAGACCCATTTACCAGTTGCTTCTGTGTTGAATGCTTGACAGGCAAGCGTACCCATCTTGGGAACCGCGTCGTAAGCCGTTGTGCAAGTGTCGCCGCTTTCCTGCCGGAAACACAGTAAGCTCGGAGCCGCAGATAGGCGCCGCCAGAGTTTCGGGTCTCTCTTTATTTTTTTAACTACAGCCGGCTTCCAACATCACGCACAAGAGCCGGTAGGATTTAACCGGCGTTTACCTCTCGTAAACCAACTCCGGAAATACGTGGCGGACGCGTTAGGATGTCACGAAAACGAAACATTACAATGTAAAGGCGGGACAAAAAAAATTACACCATCTCCCGCTAAAGGGAACCATGTGTAGATGTGAAGCAGCGGGCGCTAACGCTTACACTGGCGGCGGCGTTGACGCTGGCACTCATCGCAGCGTTGCGCAGGAGAGAAAACTGGGGAGGCGCAAAGCAGGCAGTGATGGAGCAGTGTTTCCTACTAGAACATGCCAATCGCTGCTAATGGGCAATGAGAGACAGAAGACTCCGACTGGACACAGAGACCCGCACTCCGCTTTTAGTTAACGCGCACGCTGCGAATTTTTATTGTTCAACAACGCACAGGAGAAATCTTCCACCGGCACCACTTTGGAGGTCAAGATCCATTGCCATATATACGGGATGGCCAGTGAACGGTTGTGCAGCGCGAGCAGTCGGTTTTTTCAACCAAGAAACTCGCTAGCAGACGCTGCCTGCGTCGGCGTCGCAAGGCGAGAGAGGGGGGAAGCGGAGGAGAGAGAGGGGGGTGACACGCATGCGCAGTGGGAGTGTGAACGCCGCGGGCAGGGATGCGTAGAGGAGAGAGGGGGGGAGCGTAGGAGAGGAGAGAGAGGGGGGACGCGCATGCGCAGGGGGGAGTTAGACGCCGCGGGCAGGGATGGAGAGAGGGGGGAGTGTAAGAGGGGAGAGAGGAAGGGAGGCGCATGCGCAATGAGGGTGTGGTTGCCATGGGGGAGGGATGCCTAGAGGGGGAGAGGAGGTTTTTTATTTTTATTTTTTCTTTAACTGTTTGCGCATGCGCAGTAAGGGTGGGCACGCGGCACACCACCACCACCACCACCACCGGATTAAGCTTCGCCATAAGATGCTTCACATCTAATACCGAGGGCGGGAAGAGAACGAAAACAGTGCTCATTTCCATAACCGCGAACGCGTGCTGTTTGTTTCGCGAGTGGGAGAGTCCCTCGCCGCGAGTTTCTACGCAAGCGTGTAAGTTTCCAGAAACTACGAGAAACAATACGCACGCTTTTCTACTTTCCGCATAGAAGGAAAAAGAAAACTAGCAGTTCCGTGTATGAACACAACCGATGAGCGAAGCTCCTTAGAAATGGGACGCACGCCAATATGCGCACGCGGCGTTCGGCGCGCGCGGCGTTTCATTGTCCAGGCAACGGACCAACCACTGGGCGAACGACAGCGGGAAGCGATGGTTTCGCGCCTTCGCAGGTTTGAGCGGAGAGGCCAGAGTCGAAGCAAGAGGGAGAGGGAGACTAATCTGCCTCCGTTTCGCATGCGTTTGTACGTTTGTATCAAGGAGGGTGAAAGAAACCCACGTGACTTGTACAGATAAATATAGAGTTCCTGTATATGCTCCCTACGGGAGCATATACAGGAACTCTAGATAAATAATAAGTGTGGCGCCATCAGTCGACTGGGATCACAACCAAATGCGCTTTTTTTTTCACCCTCCTGAACAACTCCCGACTCTCTCTAACCCCCCTTACTGCTGGGACCAACCTCCTCGCTGGCGGGATGCCCGCGTTCCGCCGCCTTGCTGGCGCCGCCGGCTTCGAAATCCGTTGGCGTTGGAAAGTTTCGTGTCGGGCGTTCGCGAAGCGTGCGCTGGCCATCTCCGTTCGTATGTTTCATGGTGCTCGCTCGCTTTGTGCTTGTGCGCCGCGATGTGTTACGACTCGCGCTGTTCGTGTATCGTGCTCTGTTGCTCAAATACGTCCAGAACAAGTCCCCGAAGATGGTGCCGGCCCCCTAAGAACGAGAGGTGAGCGTACCCTTTGAGATGTAATTTTCAGTTTCGATGTGAATTCACGTCCATACCGATTAGCATTCTTTTTTGCAGTGGGAACACACTTAATGTTTTCAAAAATGACTGACTTGAAAAGCGCACGATGCTGCGTTTACGTCGTTGTACGAACAAACAGTGGACATAAAGCACGTATGCGACGTAACTATAGTTACAGGTTTACAACTGTCATAGAGCCGCGTGCTTAAATGTGTGCTGTCCATTTGTGTCCGGCTAATCACTCGTCATCGCTTATAACCGCGTTTCTGAGGCTCTAGGTAGATGTATTAAAAGTTGTTCTGCTCTGAGACGAAGAAACAAGTTCGCTTTTGCACGAGTCGACAGCGCTTTTTATCTCATTGAAACTTGTCACTTTTCTTCAGGATGGAAACGTTCTCGAACTATTCAGGAAAACCACAGCTGATCTGTGGGCCCAGAGGGGAATGCTGAAGAATTGCAGAATCGGCGCACTTCAAGTACAGATGGCATGAAACCTTCCATATTATAGGTTTATTTCCTCGTGTTGTTTTTTTATATCACTAGTTTTATGAAAATCAGTGTTTTTGGAAATGTAGTCAATAAAGTGCGACCAATGTTAGTTATATGTGGAGTTCATTTTGACATTTAAATCTTTACATTATTATTCTTTTTTTAGGTACTTGAACAACTGATTTCACTGTTTTTTGCTATGCGGTCAATGTTCACGTTTGTTTGTTATAATAATGATGTCATACAAGCCCAATTTTCTGCAATATCCTGCGCATATCAGAAGGTCTTCTGCTCTTTTGTCATTATAAAAATTGTTTTTTTTTTTAATATGTGCCCAAGTGTTGTGTTCTGTTCTGTTTTTTATACCACTGTTCTGTAAGTTCTTAACTTTGCTGGGAACTTTCGTGTTGTTCAGTGATCATGAACCTGTGTATTTTAATCTCCTGTTAATCTAATAATCGCTTCTGTTACTCTCTCGAGCTTGTATCGCTGCATATTTGATGAACATGTTGATTTTGGGAAACGAGGGCAATAAAACAAGGCCAAATACATAGTGTTTTCAGTGGATTCGTTTGTTTTCTGGCACATGCTGCATGGCTGCAGTATCTACAGAATGCATGATTGCAAAATGCGTGGATTCAAACGCGCAAAGAACGCAAGGCGCAGCACGAACGAGCGGATTCATTAAAACAATCGCCGCGCACCCCGCACGGCGCAGCACGCGCGAGCGCCTTCATCAAAAAAAAAAAGAGCGCGCTGCGCGCAAGCGACAAGAAAAAAAACAAGAAAAAACGGCGCGCGCGAGAGAGCTAGGGGAGGTGGCGCGGCTGGTGTTAGTGTTGCCATGACGACACACATCGTGTGCGCCGCATCATGCAGACGCCACTTCCTCCGTGTGCAGACGCCATCCGCGTTCCAGCGCTCATGAAGCTCATTTATTCTCCCGCGTGAGGGGGAGACGCCGCAGCTGGCACCGTGCCAGGGAGCTTCAACGGCGACGGAGGCCGTCTGCATCAACGTTTCTATTTTTTTTATAGAACCAATTCAGTTTCGCAGCTCCCCATAGACGCTTGCTCTCCGAAGTGGACGCGACGGCCGACGCAAGAACTAGCGGCGCTGCAGTTCCATCTGGCATCATGCCTCACGCGTCGTTAGAAACGCGCAGCGCGTTGCAAGCGGCTACTCGCGTGTCTCAGACCGCTGCGGCAGATGCGTCGCCTCCGCGACTAGCTTCGGCAACGCGCCATGAGAGCAACGGCGCGTTGCCTAAGCCGATCCCGGGGGCCACGGCAAGTGAAGCAAAATGGAACAGCAGCGCCGTTAGTTCACGCGTCGGCCGCGTGTGCCGGCTTGCGAGCGGGGCAGCGAAACTGTATTGATTCTAAAAAAATGCCCCCACCTCCCCGAAGGGAATCGTGAGGAAATGCGAATGCATTTCGCGCGCGCTTCACTGCCATTTATATATGGTGGTTGTGGTTCGAAGAAGGAAAAGGCGCCTAATTTCTGCAGCCCGGTCGGGAGCATGGCGCAGCGCCTGTTTTTTTTCTTCTTTTTTTCTTTTTTTTTCCTTTTATATATATATATATATATATATATATATATATATATATATATATATATATATATATATATATACGTGCGAGCGAGCGGACGGGAGAGTGGGGCGCAGGGAGGAGGGAGAGCGGAACGGCGAGAGAAGGAGCGGCGAAGCACTGCAGCTACCCTCTCCTACACTCTCTCCACACACGCGGGAGCTCCGCCGAGCTCCCGCAATGCGAGCGCCCTCACACACCAGAGCGCGCTCCTCCTCTCCACTCACTCTCCCCTACTCCGCCCGCACCACCTGCTCCGGTTGCTAGGGGCGAGGATAAGCGCGCGCGCCCGCAGCATGGGAGAGGGAGTGAGAGCGGAGAGATGCGGACACCGACGGACGCCTGACATGGCCCGACTACATGGTGCAAGATATATACTCTTTAGGTGAGGGCACTCGCGAGACGAGATCGACCAGATAAAGTAACAACGCCGAGCGTCTGTCGGACCGCTGACGGCAGCGGATACCTATCGGCGCAATAACGCAACTTCAAGAAAAAAACGCGTTCCCGTAGCAACAGGCGGTTCGCGGGAAATCTGAATTGCCTAGACAGCGAACGCGGCTATGACACGCCAACAACTAAAGTTGGAAACGCAAACCGCGTCTTTCGCAGGCGAAAAACGCGACATGCGGTGGACGCCGGCGTCGCCACCAAACATGTCGGTTGCTATAGCAACGGAGCAGAAAGCATTTTCTGCTCTGAGTTGCGTCTTCCCGCCGATAGATACCCGCTGCCGTCAGCGGACCAACGGACGCGCGCCGTTGTGACTTTATCTGGTCGACCGTATCTTGCATGCAATCCGAGGAGTGTCCCCACCTAAAGTCTTTATATCTTACACCGTGCCCGACTAAGAAATGCATTCGCTTTTAAAACGTTGGTCTGCAGAGCCCGTGGCGACGTGATGATCCACGAGACGCCATCACCGCATCGCTGCAGCTTACGCTGCGGGCCGTCGGCGTGCTGCTCCCATCGGACAGTCCACTGAAAGCCATCTGTCTTAAGGCAGGTGGTCTTCAAAACACTTCCAGCCATCATGGCTAGCTGAAAAGGGCCCAGCCGCCGCTCACGTGTTCTGCACCTACCGCGGCTACACAAAGGGACCTCCTATTCCCTGCCCACCACCACGCCCATGTCTTCAAGGAAGTTGTTCACTTCCTTAGGGACATTGAACTGGACTACTGGCTGCAGAAGCCACCCGCCGCGTGCCGCTCTCATCTTCTCCTTCCATCTTTGTTTCCCTCTTCCATTTCCCCTACAGACGCTGAGACGTGCTCCCATTTAGGGTAGCAGAAATTGCGTCTTTTCCTTTCCTCAACCTCTCCTCCTCCTCCTCAACGGCGAGGGCGGGGTGCCGGCCTAAGGAGCTTCACTCCTAAAAAATGGTTTTCGACAGAATTGAGCGCTTGTCAACGTTCTATTCCAAAGTTTTAAACAACACCCGCAAGTGAACTGTCCATTGCCAAGGCATTTTCCTTGGTTAGTTTGCTATATGTTTTACAGCGAAAGCTTTCATAAGATCATAAAAACCGCCGTTTTTGGCGCCGGAGATGTCCGTCGCCGCCACCTCCGGTGTCAGTAACCACCATCGCGCGAAATAAGATAAAAATAAAGACATAAGAAGAAAGCCGGCAGATCCCACGCACTGTGGGAATCGATGTGATGTGAAGCAGCCAGAAAGGAGCAAATCACGCGGTACATAAGATACATGTAATGATTTACATGTCACCACCTGCCATTTATGTTCGGCATACAGTCACGTCGCGAAATACCCATTTTGTTGTATATCAAGCTAGCGAACTAGACGCAAGCGCACCATGAGTGTGGCATGTAAATGGCATTGTACATGACATGCATATCATGATTTTATGTTACCACCTGCCGCGTATGTTCGTCATACAGTCACCTCACGCAATACCAATTTTGTTGTATATCAAACTAGCAAAAGGGCCGCGAGCGCGCCATGAGCGTGGCATTGAAGTCATGCTGTACATGACATGTCGTCATTTTTATTTACCACTTGTCATTTATGTTTTTTATACGGTCACATGACGCGATACCAAGTTTCGTGGATATCAAGCTAGCGAAACGGCCTTCAACGCACCATGAGCGTGGTATGTAAATCATGTTGTACTTGACACGTATGTCATGGTTTTATAATACCACCTGTCATTTATGTTGGCCATGCAGAAATGTCTCATCATACCAATTTTTGGATATATCAAGTTAAGGAAACGACCGCAGGAGCACCAAGGCCATGGCGTGTAAACCATACCGTTCACGACAATTTATTCATGATTTTCATGATATGACCAGTCAATTATGTTCGTCATACGGTCATGTTATGCCATACCAATTTTGGTATAAATCCCATTAACGATATGGTCTGGAGAGCACTAAGTCGTAGGCGGCTCGATAGATAGATAGATAGATAGATAGATAGATAGATAGATAGATAGATAGATAGATAGATAGATAGATAGATAGATAGATAGATAGATAGATAGATAGATAGATAGATAGATACGCTCAAAGTCGCCGAAGTTCAGAAATGCTTCGCATTTAAAATTGAAGGACACTTTGCACATTCCAAAGTGTGTTCGGCGAAAGCGTTTGGCCATTCCACTGATTATGCCATGTCTTTTTTTCTTTTACACTCTCAGTGAGATAAGGCACAAACCGAATGGGTGCGTGTTTTCTTCTTTAATTTTTTACCGCGAATCGCAGCGAGACGCGAGACTGATCTTCCTCCGTTCGCATGCCTTAGTATTTTCTCGCGCTTTGCGCATCGTGCAAACGCCATCCGCGTTCCAGCTCTTAAATTGACGGACCCTTTGTAAATTGGAAAGTATTCCGTGAACGCCTGGGTCCATTGAGACGGCGTCGGTCAGAGTGATTGCAAACTCTGGGCACAGCGACGCTACGCAAGCAAAGCGCGAGCGCTATAGAGTCCGACGTGACCGGCGTCCGTCTGCGCATCCCGGCGGCCACCTCGCTCCGTGCCAGAGCTCGGATGGACGGACGGACGGACAGACGGATGGATGGACGGACGGACGGACGGATGAACAGACAGACAGACAGACGGACGGACGCCGGACGGAGGTCGGACGGACACCGGACGGACACCAGACGGACGTGAGCATGAGACATTTGAAGGCTTTCGCCTTAAAGATTACACCATCTCCCGCTAAAGGGAACCATATGTAGAAGCCAAGCAGCGGGCGCTAACGCTTACACTGGCGGCAGCGTTGACGCTGGCGCTCATCGCAGCGTTGCACTGGAGAGAAACCTGGGGGGCGCAAAGCATGCAGTGATGGACCGGTGTTTCCTACTGGAACATCCCAATCGCTGCTAATGGGCAATGAGAGACAGAAGACTCGGACTGGACACAGAGACCCGCAGTTCGCTTTTAGTTAACCCGCACGCTGCGAATTTTTTATCGTTCGACAACGCACCGGAGAAATCTCCCACCGGCACCACCTTGCAGGTCAAGATCCATTGCCATATATACGGGGTGGCCAGTGAACGGTTGTGCAGCGCGAGCAGTCGGTTTTTTCAACCAAGAAACTCGCTAGCAGACGCTGCCTGCGTCGGCGTCGCGAGGCGAGAGAGGGGGGAGCGTAGGAGAGGGGAAGACGAGCATGCGCAGTGGGGGGTGTGGACGCCGCGGGCAGGGATACCTAGAGGAGAGAGAGGTGGAGAGGAGGTTTTTTATTTTTATTTTTTTAATGGGTTGGCGCATGCGCAGTGGGGGGTGTGGACGGACAGACGGACGGACGCCGGACGGACGCCGGACGGACGGACGGACGGACGGACACCGGACGGACGTGAGCATGAGACATTAAAGGCTTTCGCCTTAAAACATTTGGGACGGAACGGAGTTCGTACCAGAGCACGCTCCGTGGCCGCCCAGCATTCTACTACAGAGCCATGCCGGCGCTTGAAACTCCTTCCCAAGAACACCCTCTACAGGCGTCATGTCAGGAAGGAACCACGTCAACACATGTAATAATAAAGCGTGGTAGAAGAGTAAAATAATTGAAGGACACTTTGAAAATTCCAAAGTGTGTACGGCCGTGGCCTCCGAGATTAGCCGGCTGCGCGCAACGGCGCGCCGCCGGCTAATCTCGGAGGCCATGGTACGGCGAAAGCATGTGGCCATTCGACTGACTATACCATGTCTTTTTTCTTTCACACTCTCAGTGGGATAACTCACAAACCGAATGTTTGCGTGTTTTCTTGTTTAATTATTTACCGCCAATCGCACGGAGACGCGAGAATAATCTTCCTCCGTTCGCATGCGTTCGTATTTTGCTCGCGCTTTGCGCATCGTCTAAAGGCCATCCGCGTTCCAGCGCTCAAATTGACGGACCCTTTGTAAATTCCAAAGTGTATTCCGCGAACACCCGTCTTCATTGAGACGGCGTCGGTCAGAATGATTCCAAACGCTGGGCACAGCGACGCTACGAAAGCAAAGCGTGAGCACTGTAGAGTCCGACGCGACCGGCGTCAGTTTGCGCACCTCGGCGGCCACCTGGCTCCGTGCCAGGGCTCGGACGGACGTATGGTACGGACAGACGGACGAAACGGACGGATGGGCGGACGAATGGACACGGAAGGAAGAACGGACGCCGGACGGACGCCGGACGGACGGACGGATGGACGGGCGGACCCGGACGGACGGACACGGACGGATGAACGGACGGACGGACGGACGGACGGACGGACGCCGGACGGACGTGAGCATGAGACATTTAAAGGCTTTCGCCTTAATAAACCTATGCATGATTCAGTGAGGCCTCACAACTGTCGCCATCCTTTTTTAAAGGGCCCCTCACCAGGCCCCATAACAAATTTTAGTTAGACGCTGGCAGCTGTTCTGTGTCCGATGAGGAGCATTATGCCACAAGAATTTTTTCAATCGGTTCATTAGGCGCTGAGAAAACCGATATTTTGATGCGGCGCGAAACCATGATGCGAGGAGGCGAATTCGAAACCCTTGGCGCTCGGCCCGCGTAGCCTTCGCAAGCCAAATCTCTTCCTTACCTCCTCCGCCGTCCGAGCGAGAGCAACACGTCATGGCACGCAAGGTCACGTGTGCATGACGTGGCCGAGGAAGCCTAGCCCTCGAGCACGCGTGCGGCGTTGTTTTGTTGACCAGCGTTATTTTGTTGTCTGTTGCCTGTTTCTGCGGGATGGATGCCTCGGTGCGCGTTCGTTTCACTTTTCACTGGCACGAGAGTGGCGGTATCATGAGCCAGTGAAAATAAGAGCCAGTGAAATAAGTCTACGTGTTATTATCTCTATTTCTTCACCTTCAATATTTTCATCTCTTGATAAACGTTGGAGAGAGGGTGCTCGTCAAGTCCACAGCACTCGACACCATCTCTGAGGAAATGAGACATACCATGAATGATATAGATTGACAGACGGGATAGTCATACCAGCATGAACGCATAAAGAAAACAAAAAAAATGGAGCAGATTTTGTATTTTTGTAGGACCTTTAAGACACATGAAATCAACAAAACTGGAAAAAAAAGTATTTCTAATTTAAGACGCAGAATACGTGGCGTTCTTTTGAACGACTACCGCTTTCTTTTTGTCATTTCTTTTTTAACTATGACAGACGCTAAGCGTTGTCAGAAACTATACAAAACTACATTTTCTAACTTAACGAAAACTAATTTTCGTTTAGTTAGAAAATGCCAGCCATGCCTCTTTTTTTCTTAGTAATCAGGTCAGGTAGTTTCAGGAAGGTGCACCGTCTCTTGCTCCCTTGTCCGCACCGTATGTATCCGGAATTCCAAAATGTCACCGTCCGTCCTTTTTGGTGCACCCGAAGTCCTTCGCTTCAAGTGCTGGGATTCCAAATTGCACAGTTCAATTTCGTGGCGCCTGATAATAACCTGTCCGCAGAAAACGCACGTAGACTGAGACTGACGGGCCGAAATTACGCAACACGCCGAAGAGTGTTCGTATAAAAATGAATGCAGTGGGGCCGGAGGTCAAAATGCGAAAGCTCGAAGCTCAGCACCCGCAGCAAGCGAGAAGTGACGCACTTACAGAGCAGTGTTTACGCAGTCAGCGGTTGCAGCTATGGAAGAAACACGTTCGAGCTTTGGCACAGCCGTTCCTGTCACAACGGGCTCTGCTGGAGGCTGCTTTAAACTGATGATGCGCCAGGACTGGGGCCGACGTATTTCGATTTACGTCCTAATGACACTGGCGAGGGGCACACTAGATGAGTGATTCTGGATCTATTTTAACCAGTACGGACAGTCGCACCCGTATACGTACGCGTGCATTTGCATGTGTGTGGGTGTTAATGTGTGTTCCTTCTGTCTTGTTATTTGCATACAGCAACTTTGACGTATTTTTCAAGCAAACGGGGCAGCTCATTTTTTAGAGGACTAACGCTGTCAAGAAAGGTCTTAGGGACATCAAAGGTAACAGAAAGGGTCTCCTGAGAATGATTAACGGGTTATCAGGTAGAGAGATCAACGTTTGCTTCATGTGACATATTTATTAAAGCAAACACGTTACGTTCCTTATGAGTCAAACATCCGGCGTTGTATTCGTCAACCCGAACGGTCCAAAAGAGAAGTAATAAAAGTGTGACGCAAGCACGTGCGTGAGCTGCGCGGTCACTTGCATCTGTACGAAAGCGTGAAGCCGAGGCGATAAAGAAGAAGCGTCAGCACATTCACAAACCTATGCCCTGCCTTTCTCTCCGCTATCCTTTCCATCCTTCTTTTTCTTTCCGCGTTACCTTAGTGTAGAGTAGCAAACCGGATTCCACTATTCTGGTTAACCTCCCTGCCTTTCTCTCATTTTATTATCTCGCTCCCTATCTCTGGTATTCTGACGCTTATTCTATTTATGTGTAAATATGGACGGTGTTGAGATTATTGGCGAGTTTGTGATGAAAACAAACATGCATAGAGGATATGAGTAAACAGGAGCAACACGTAGGCACCGTTTCCTTAAACATAATTATTTAAAAAATTCTGTGCGTCCTCCTGCGTGCACAGAATGCTAACTTCCTCCTTATTTTCCTCCTGTTATTTCCCTTTTTCCGCTGCTGCCTTTTTCCGATTGCTGCCGTTTCCCTTTTCCATTGTTGGCAAAGGAATAGCCAACCAGACGGTGGTTTGTTAGCCTACCTAAGTTTCCCATCCAATGTTTTCTTGTTGTTGTTTTGTTCTCTTGCTTTGTCCATACTGCTAAAAACATGGGCGAATTAGACGTTGAATGCTCTGAAAACTGCGCACAATATATTTAACAGCAAGAATGCATAACCTTCTCTTCTCAACCTTTGTTAAATATTGCTACCATTCAGAGGCAGGAGATCGCGTCGTATTGCGTGTAAATGCCCAGTTGTTTTCGTTCCTGTCTCGCGGCTGTTCTTTATGGAGGAACAACTTGCGAAACCGGCGCAGCAGTAGAAGTGCGTGTGTTTCAGTCGCTTGTATAGTAAACCGCCTTCATCGAATCGCACATTTCAGATGTGACTAGCGACAAGCAGGTCCCCTTTTTAGGGGCGAAGCTCCTCAGGGTGTGGGTCGTTCCCTCCTCCTGTAGTAGTAGTATGTATGTAGCCACCTCTAGTTTATGAATTACTCAATAGATGGCGTTGTGTGTATACGTCCTTGGAAATAATATCACTAGATGGCGTTAGTGGTTTTTCGTATACGTTGATGATTAAAGATGATAGATGGCGCTGTTATAATAAGAAAAGGGGCTCGCTCTTTGGCGCGCTTTCGCTTTCGCTCGGAGTCGCGAAACAAGGGCAGCCGGTATCTGCGGAGCATGCGGCGGCTCCGGTACTCACGGCGGCACAACCCATAGCCAAGGACGCGTGGCTTTCACAACTCACAGCAGCGTTCTGTGGCGATGCATGCGGAGGCGAGGCGTTGCGTCGAGCACTGGTGTGGACTTCGGCGTCTGAGTAGGTGGCATCGTCTTCCTCTGTCGTGGAACACGAACTGGCGTTGTCGCTGAGGCTGGGAGCGCCCCGGAACACAAGTCGGCGACGCTCGTGCCCAGCTCACGATCGAACACCCAGGATCATGCAAAGACGTGACACGTGTTGTCACGTCTTTGCATGATCGAGTGGGCAATGTACGGGGGGAATTCACGGTTACCCGAATGATCCCTCCGAGCTTCGCCCACTCACCATCATTCACTTCGTGGATATGCTGTGATTTTTATTGCCTGCCAGCATCCTCGTGTACATTGAGACAACTTCATATCTCTTTTACTCGTCTGCGATCAATGTAAAACGCCCATATCGACCTGTCCAGCTTATCTCCAACGTAGACGTGAAACGAGTCGGCGACGACACGTTTATCTTTGAGAGCCGCGGTGCTTTACGACGAAGCGCTGTCATTCAAATTGTCGTAAATATGCCAAGCGGTGTTTTACTTCTCGATTACGAGTGAAGATTGAAAACAGGATACCATGGGAGGACAGCTGATCAGATAACTTGCCCATGAATGGTGATACAAGCACCGGTTCTTTTGACGTTCTTCATTTATTTATTTGTCTCCTCGATGATTACCCTAACAGGCCAGTAGGGAAAAACATAGGACCGAATTGGTAGGTTGCGATACTAGCCTTTGATACAGTTATCTGAGTCGAGTAAGCGATTACAAGCGTAGAAAAAATGAAGGACTAGGATCTTTGTCCTTAAATTTCGCGCTCAAGACCGGGACCACAAAGACGACGGCCAGACGCCACGGATTTTACATTGTGGTGGTGCATCTCGCAGTACTGTTCGTGCCGGTATTTGGGGCGGTATATGATGTATATGCATGCGCATACGTATAGGGAATTCAGGGAGAGCGTGTTTACACCCATGGAGCAGTTCTCTAGTCGAGCATTTGTTTTCCCACGCAGTTTAGTCGACTTCCACCCGTAGACCGCCTCGGTAATGCAGTGGTTACGATGCTTGGCTCCTGACTCGAAGTCACGGTTTCGATCCCGGCCTCGGCAGTCACACTTTGACGGAGGGGAAATGTTAGAATCCCATATACGGTGCCATGTCAATGCACATTAAAGAACACCAGATGTTTGAAATTACGGCGTGCCTTCACAATCAAATGCTGGTTTTGGAACGTAAAACACCTTATAATATTATTATTACTTGCTCAGACAGCCTTAATCCACTTACAATGAATTCACGAAGAGCGCCATAAAAACTATTGAGGCTTCCCATATGCACGCGTGCCCCAATATGTGAACCAAGGCAGTATTCGGAACAGGTCTTTCGTGCTGCTTTTCTGATACTGCCTCGGTTGGAGCGCCAGCCACTCGCCACTCCGCTGTGCCCGTTGTCATTCGTTAACTTGATCTTGATAGCCACATCGAAAAAAAATGCCCCCACCTCCCCGAAGGGAATCGTGAGGAAATGCGAATGCATTTCGCGCCACTCCACGCAAGCGACGCTAACACAACCGCCGCGTCTGGCCACGGCGGAGAGCGAAAATCAACTGACAAGCGGGCCACTCCACGCAAGCGACGCTAACACAAACACCGCGTCCGACCACGGCGAAGAGCGAAAATCAACTGACGAGCGGGCCACTCCACGCAAGCGACGCTAACACAACCGCCGCGTCTGGCCACGGCGAAGAGCAAGAGGCGCCCAGCCAGCGAACGGTCGAGAGCACGGTGTAAGAAAGCCACGGAGCGGAGGGCGGAGCGCGCGCAGTCACGTGGGGCGTGACGTCGCTGCGCCGTTGCTACAGACGCTCCTCTCCGCTCCTCGCGCCGTTGCTAGGGGAGAGGAGGAGGAGCGCGGATGCCGGCGGAGTTTTCGGGGTCGCTTAAGAAGTGCATTCGCACTTAAAATGTGAAGCCACAGCTATCTATCATCTACCTATATATAGCGTCCACGTCACCAACGTCTTCGTGAAAACAATCCTATTAGCGGCCCCAGTCATCCTCGCAGTGACCGCAATGAGGCGTCGCAACGCCGCTTTGCCAGCTCTTCGTCGCTCGCCGCAACCGTGGTAACCGCGGTCCCGACGACGCTCTAATCGGCTCCCGCCTTTGACCCGCCTCCTCTATTCGGCCTCGTGGCCATTTCCGGCAGCCCAACGAATCACTCTTATGCTCATTCGTCGCCACCTCCGCGGTGCACGGTCGGCGGCTTGTGCCTCGAATTCGGAGCGGTTCCTCTTCGAGGTTGTTGTTCGGTGGCGGTGGTCATTCTCGCTCGCTTCTGCGCTCACGCGAAAGCACTAACAAGAGTGGTTACGTTTCAGTTTGCGAGGTTATTCTAGTGGAAGTGTTTAACACGCTCTCGCTATCATGCATGTGCCGTCTTGCGGTCTCCTGCAACCGTAGTATCACTATATCTATAATCTAACTTTCGATTCGGCTAGATGCCCATCTCCTTGCCTTTATTTGACTCATATTTTATAACCCGCCTATAGCTAATCAAGGCACACATAAACAATAATTACGAAATGTAGACGAGTGCAAACCAACACGTACCCTCACTTACAAAGAAACCACCACATAAATCCCACAATATACGCGCGCAGCTGTCCGTGGTGTGAGAACGGCCAACTCTCGCCCACATTACGTGGGAATGCGAATCGCGGCCCCAAAACATCAGTTCCCCCCTTTTTGGGGACATCTCGAACGACGCAGTGGGAGACCTGGCTTGCTAGCAAGGATCGGGAGAGCCAGATGGCTCTGCTCGACCGAGCCCAGAGAGCCGCAAAGGCCAGTGCAGCCCTAGACTGAGGACTCCACCCATTTGCCCACAAACATTTCATCGAACAAAAACGTATTTCATTATCATCAAGACGCACTGTTGCTTTTCTGTACTCTCAGTGCGCGACATTATAAACGTCGTAGATTTATAATGGCAGTGTACCGTGCCTTGGGAGCAACAAACGGTTCCCTTGGTGCTGCCGAAGTGGTAGCAACACAATCTTTATTTCGTAAGAGGAGGCCGAGTTCGCTACATATATTGGACATGTTCAGGAATTGAAGTTGATGTGACGTTATTTCCAAGCCCTGCGCAGCAGACGCATTTTCCAACAAATATTTTTGTTTACTTTGTAAAATACTTTTCAACCGCTAACAAATGTAATTGTTAAGAGAAGGGCACGCATGTTTGTAGAAATTTGACGGACATTGAGAACTTTTTTTTTTTTAACAGAAAGCTCTGCACTACTCGCATTCGCTCACGGTGGCATTCTCAGCAGTGCCTTCATTTTTGTTTTCCACCGTACATGCGCGAAATCTTGGAATAGTCCTTCGGGAGCGCGCCCCAATGCATCGAACACATTCTCTTTCTTCGCCATCCTTGTTGCTTTCTCCAGCAGGCGTCTGAAGGCACTTCAGTTCGAATAAACGAATACCTGGAATTCCGCTTGAGCACGTTAGCCAGGAATGGACAACCGGGCAAACACAAATATGTAAATGTAATCATGCAAACAAGCGCTAGTGCTTGCATGCGCATAAGCGTAAAGCAAACGCACCAATCGTTATGGAAAGCGATAGATAGTTTTGCGAAGATCAATACCAGACTGCGACCCAGGTTCACCTTCACTTAAGCAATACTTTAACCCTTAGCTGAAACATGAGGGGATGATAGAATAAAAAAATTCGGGTCGGGAAGGGATATAAGAACTTCACCTAGCATCTAAAGTTATTGGTAGGTTGTTGATATATAATGAAAAATTCCCCATCTCCCGCTAAAGGGAACCATGTGTGGATGCGAAGCAGCGGGGAGATAATTAGCTTAAGCGGGGAGGGACGTCACCGCTCTCATTTCACGGCAGCGGTCCGGGCGCTCATTGCGGCGCTGCACAGGACAGAGAATGAGGCGCGCGCGCTCTGTCATTTTCATACCGCGGAACTACCGCGGCGCCCCCAGCGGAGTATGCAGCTGTCACACCACCTGTCGTGCGCGCCGCTCCGTACAGGATTCCTAGAGGAAAGGACCGTAGGAGAGGGGGGCGACGCGCATGCGCTGTGGGGGGTGTGGGACGCCGGAGCCGCTCCGTAGAGTAGAGGATTCCTGGAGGAGAGAGGGGGGATCCGTAGGAGAGGAGAGAGAGGGGACGTGCATGCGCTGTGGGGGTGTGGGACGCCGGAGCCGCTCCTTAGAGTAGAGGATTCCTTGAGGAGAGAGGGGGAGAGGACGCGCATGCGCTGTGGGACGCGGGTGCCGCTCCGTAGAGTAGATGATTCCTAGAGGAGAGAAAGGGGGGTGAGCGTAGGAGAGGATAGGGGGAGGGGACGCGCATGCGCTGTGGGGGGGGTGTGGGACGCGGGGGGCCGCTCCGTAGAGTTGAGGATTACTAGAGGAGAGAAAGGGGGCGAGCGTATGAGAGAGAGGGGGAGGGGACGCGCATGCGCTTTGGGACGCGGGAAGGAGGGACGGACTAAGCCCCCTCCAAACCCATGCAAGCAAGATCAAGGAATGGGGTCAACCTGGGTGACAGACACCACCTGCCTAGCCATTGCTAAGCAGCCTCTCTGTGCTCTCGACCATGACTCAAGGAATGGGGTCAACCTGGGCGACAGACACCACCTGCCTAGCCACTACTAAGCAGCCTCTCTGTGCTCTCGGCCATGACTCTGATGATTGCAGTAGGGTTGACGGCCTTCATATTACTACAGTGTTCTGGTTCGCATAATGGGTGCTTCTCTACTTCGTGAAAGTGGCCGGACGCGGGACGCGGGACACGGGACGCGGGACGCGGGACGGGGGGACGCGGGACGGACAGAGCCCCGAGCATAAGATGCTTCGCATCTAAAAGACACTGCAGTGTATAATGCCGGACAGGATTTGTAATACTAGCAGCAGTGTTTTGTGGTGAACCTTACGGAGCTTGCGGAAGTTCTTGGCGTCTTGCGCGGCGAGCAGTTGTTTAACATGTTCGGGTAAAGTGGAGCAAGCACTCTTGGAGAAATCCACGCATCTCCACGAAGTGAATGATGACCAGTGGGCGAAGCTAGATCCTAAGGTCTATAATGTCTATATTGAAGTCGCCGACTAGTATTTACATTGATCGCAGACGAGTAAAAGAGATATGAAGTTGTCTCACTGTACACGAGGATGCTGGCAGGCAATAAAAATCACAGCATATCCACGAAGTGAATGATGGTGAGTGGGCGAAGCTCGGAGGGATCATTCGGGTAACCGTGAATCCCCCCCGTACATTTCCCACTCGATCATGCAAAGACGTGACAACACGTGTCACGTCTTTGCATGATCCTGGGTGTTCGATCGTGAGCTGGGCACGAGCGTCGCCGACTTGTGTTCCGGCACTCCCAGCCTCAGCGACAACGCCAGTTCGCGTTCCACGACAGAGGAAGCGCTAAACTGATAATTACCCATTTACAACAAAATATTCGCGTGATTATTTGTGTGTGTGTGTGTGTGTGTGTGTGTGTGTGCGTGCGTGCGCGTGCGTGCGTGCGTGTGTGCGTGCGCGTGTGTGTGTGTGTGTGTGTGTGTGTGTGTGTGTGTGTGTGTGTGTGTGTGTGTGTGTGTGTGTGTGTGTGTGTGTGTGTGTGTGTGTGTGTGTGTGTGTGTGTGTGTGTGTGTGTGTGTGTGTGTGTGTGTGTGTGTTTGTGTGTGTGTGTGTGTGTGTGTGTTTTCGCGCCTGTTTCAGTCATTTCAAACAACCCCGCGTGTGTAACGAAGTCTTGAACTATGCTCCAGCCGCGTGGGTGCGCATTTCGATGTTCTTTGTCAGCATTCATGGTCGAATTGATGAGGTCGATCACGGCGGTTACTTTAATATTACGACGCATTCCTCATTGTTTGTTTGTTTCTTTCTTTGTTTGTTCTGAAATCGACGTCCCAGTGCCCACATGCGCATTGGATGATTGCTGGCGAAGGTGTGAATTGAGAAACACCCGATACGCGAGCAATTAGGATAGCGATGCCGTCTCAGGGACAACTTGCTAGGCGTCAAGATGGCGCCGCTGCTAGTCAAGAGTGGGATCAATGCAAACCGTCCTGCATCGAATGCCACCGATTACCCCCGCACTCGCGTTTCTGCTGTGTTGGGCCGTGTTGTTTATAACAAAAAATTCAGTCGTTTATATACAATGGGAAAATGCAGATCAGATGTAAGATATACTGAAAAAAAAAAGATAGCTATTAACCACAATTTAAAATAACCACAGTTTTAGTGCAGGAACCAGAGAGGGTAATGGCAAGGCAAGGAGGCTAACCAAGCTGATTCCGGGTGTCTACTCTGAACAAGAGAAGGGGTAAGAAGGCAAGACAGGATCACGTGACGCATGCAGTCAACAAGTGTGGCAACGTTGACCCTTCAGACGATCATGGTAGTGAATACTGAGAAACGATACAGTACTTTTATGGCTTTGTGTCCTCTCTCAGAGCCTTTTCTGAAATTACTGGTAAATCTCCCGTCATGTTTTGAGCCACGCTGTAGATGTAGCCTTGTAAGCAAATTTGCGAACTTCGCAGTAAGGAAAAGGACATCTTGTGCACAGCATGCGTACTCTGTATACAAGCGTCACTTTGCTCCAACGAAGTGTTTTGTAGGTTTGCCAGTGGACTCAATCAAAAGAAAGAATTGGGGGGACCCTTAAGCTTCGCCTTTAAGAGTTGAACGCGATAGCAATAGTATGTCCCGAGTGCATACTTCAACCACTTAGTGCATACTTGCTATGCACCCACTATGTGGTGTTAAGGGAATACGCGCAGTAAGGTGTGTGCTTTTTGTAATGGGTGGCCGGCTTTAAACTACGAAGTCGTTATGATAGTCACAATGTTCTGACGCCCGATGGCAATGTACGCTTGTACCTTGCAATATTACTGGGATATTACATGTTATATTGCGACGCCTATATATACGACGCTTCCGTTTGCGAAGCATGAAAGTTACTTTCACTGCATTTCCAAGCAGAAAAAAGTTATTTTCATTGAATTTCCAAGCAGAGGCATGGCTGTGTGGTCGAACACCTGTTTGCCACGTAGACGGCCTGGGTTCGATCCTCACTCAGACCTGGAAATTTTTATTTATTTTATTTGCATCTTCCTCGATTTTTCGGTCATGGACAAGATGATGATTTTTCGCTCACAAACAACGACAACGACGCCGACGCCGACACCGACGCCGGAATTTCTACGAAACGAGCTCTTTAACGCTATCGCGTTAATAGAACCACCGCGCTCTACCACATAGTCCATTGATGACATTCTAACGAACAATTCAGGTAGCTTCGAAATAACTATTGTGTGCCACTGATGCGTTATGTACCGTGCCAGTGATGCGTTATGTCAACGCTTGAGCTGCTAAACGCCAGATAAAGAGGCGCATTTATTGAGTACGGCCACTTAAAATGACAGGCGGACGGATTGCGAACGTTATTCATCGTAGCAAAAGCTATTTGTAAAAGGCTGGTGCCCAGAATGACCAACGTGCATTTGATCACGTCCTGAGTAGCCGCGCGAGATAAAAGAACGCTGTGACAGCGTTATAGGAACACAGATTGCACGCTTGAATGGCCCAAACCACTCCGAGTTCAAAGAGAGTGGTGTCTTTATTGCCTTCGCTGCGTTTTCTACAAGCTCAATCTTTTTCACGCCACGTACTTCTTCGTAAAGCATGCGTACAATGTCAGCACTAAGCATATCAGGATTTCGCGTTAGTCGGCTACAGGCTGTTATCTCCGTTTGCGAAGTCGGGAACGGACAAGACGAAGGGAAATTAGTTGTTCGTTCACGATAGTCATGCGAAACAAGAATTGCTGGGTGACTGCTTGGCAAAGCAAGGCAAGAGACAATTCACAGCTGCTATTTCTGTTCTATGAATTAATCGACAGCTTGCACTTTAATTACGTCACATGAGTCACACTTCTGGCGTCACGACCTGTGCTGAAAAGGCGAGAAACACAAGGAGAAAATAATGCGCTCGCTTTTTTAAATTTTTTTAGGCTGTTTAAGGGCGCTTTGACGTTTGAACAAGACAGCTCCCTTACAAGTGCAACTGACGCACTTGAAGTAACTTAGCGCAACACCTCACTTTAAAAATATTGATTTCGAGCGCTTTGATAGCTACCATAAATCGCTTTCCACCAAAACCAAAAGTGTCTATGAAGTTTTTGTTATGTTTCCTTGCCTAACGGAGGTGGAGATGTCAAGGTCTGATCATAGTCATATTGACAGGTATGTCAAATTATATACTTTATGTTACCTTGTGGCGCAACAGCGCGAACGACGGGACGAATAATACACAAGACACAGCGCTGTGTACAGTATACTCTTCGTCCCGTCGTTCGCGCTGTTGCGTCACAATGCTTATGAACCAACTAGCCCACCTAGGAACTCTTGTGCATTACATTTATATTACCCTTTCGCACGAAGCATAACATAATTACGTCCTGTAAGATCCCGAGGCATGTCAGTCTCACGACGACAGCCACATTATTGTTAAAGCATTTTAGGTAATACATGAGATATTTATTCCCACCAGAAGCCACCCGTTTCCCATTGGGAAAGGGAAAAGTGCATTAGCTAGTTTTAGTGCTACGTACGTATCGTCTGTAACAGCCGTGCGAGCCTAAGAACGCAACGTTTCGCATAGAGTGCGTGCGCAGAAATTCTAGTCATGCGCGCTATACAAAACGTTGAATTTTCCCGTACGCAAAACGGTGACATACGCTAGATACGCATAACTAAAACCTGATATAAAGCAGCACTCTCAAAAAGGTACGGTCATCGACCGGTAGGTTTCCGGCCTAGCCAGAGGTAGCACCAGAGTTGCGAATCTGATAAACCTACAAGATTACTTGCAGCTGCTGTTAGAGTAACAGAGACGACGAGCACAGCTCCCAGCCAATCGCAATAGAAGAATGTGCCATTGCCCAGAGCAACTAAAGAAAGCTGTTCTTACGAACGACAAAACTTGGCGAATTTTACCATTAGGAAGATGCGAATCCATCGGGCGAACGTGAGCAAGGAAGCGTGTGCGGTGTCCCAAGCCTCACCGAAGCGTCACCGCGGTTCACCGCATCCTCACGGCATCGTGGCTGCCTGCAAGGGAACGCAATTACGAGCGACCTGAGGGCACTTCGGTGTCGGCTCCGTAATTGGCATGCTCCGTAATTGGCCGGACTTGCTGCTGCTGCGATGGCAGGCTGGCAGGATTGCACGGCCGCCGATGATCCCTTAATCATCGCACGCTGTCATCTCGAGTGGAAGGGCCTGCCGCGATGACGGCGGACGGCAGAAAACTGGCTAATGTGGTTCGTTGGGTGTCACCTTATGAACGCACATATATAAATAGAGGCCATACGTACAACTCCAGATAAGGTATTTTTCGCGCGGAGGAACCCAATTACCTGGAGATGAAGTCACGGTATAGTCTGACGGAACATTGAGGAGTGCATGGCTGCTCCTTCCTGAAACCATGGCAGCGCAGCCTATTGCCGGAAGGGATAGTGTCTTCTTAGTGGCCCAATAATTAATCATGTATCACATCTACGATAAAGAGGCTCTCTTGTGGGTCAACAAGCTGCTCGTGAAGACGTTCAACGTTTCAATAAGGAAAACTATACCTCGCGACAACTTTCTGTGGCAGCACAGCCAAAGCTACGAAGCCCAATCACGCACTTTTTTACTACGCGTCTGCATGTAGTCCGCGAACGCTAACTTTTATATACTACGTAGCATAAAAGGAAACATAAAAACAAAAGATGTAGTTATTATGCTCAAGATCATTCGCATTGTTATCAAGAAAACTTATTCCGTGCGGGAGTTTCGTTTTTTGCTGTTTCTAGTTTTCTGGTTTTCTGGTGCCATTTTACCTTTTTCCTGCCCCACTAAACAATGATGGCGTCGTTCGGTTGCACCAAGTTCACATCGTTGCTTGTTAGCGAGGTTGAGTGCGCGTTCGCTAGGTGATCTGTGTTCATCGAGCAGAAGGAAAAGAAGACAGCTGTGTGTCGTCAAATATTTTGTTCCCCGCATATGCTTTCACGGAGAAAGAAGTTGTGTGTGAGTGATACCGTCAGCACAAGTGGGTCTCTCATCGCGATAGCCGCCTTGGAAGTGACACCGGCGACCTGTCAATCTTCAGCGAGACCAGCTGCTTGAAAGCATATTGCGATTGGAAACTGTACGTAAAAACAATGACCCTTTTCATAAATTGCGTTCCATACGTGGTCGGTATTCCGGTTGCCTGATATTGCTGGTACAATAACGCGAAAGATAGCCTATTTTAACACTGTACCCGTCGGCGTCTACGGCGGGAGCGGTTCTTGGCGCTTTGCCATGACAGCGATATTGTAGGATAAAATCACCAGTGAAAAGTTTCGCCTGAGCAACAGGCGCGTTCATGCCTATTATGCGGCTAACTGCCAAAACAGCGTTCTTGGCCGAGTAAGGAGTGCGTTTCACCGGCTTGGATTTACCACGGCGATGGATTTACGAACGTGAGACGCCCGCCTGTGACCAGTCGTGGCCAAGATATCGGCGACCCATAGATGACTTCGCGTCCACAAACAAATTAACGTGAGTGTCTCTAGAAAGTTGTTGCGTCTCCAAAAGAAGGAAAACGACGATAGCTACCCTGTATTCACCGAAATTTAGGACATGGTTTCTTGCCATTGCGTTGAATTTCCTATCAGACAGTTCCTGCTCGGCCATGCGCCCCCCCCCCCCTTTTTTGTTTTTTTCAAAAATAAATCTGATCGCTTCAATAAAGCTGCTTCCTGTGTTCCTTAGCAATAAAGAATATTTTATTGTTTTGAAAAAAAAATGCAAGCAAGCAAATGCAAGCATTACTGTATGGTGCTCACTTTACACGCGGGCTTGAACCGCTGGCAGATTAGCTATGCTCGAATTCGCAGAGGAACACAGCAATGATTCCACGTATTTTTCCTTCACTGCTGCGTTCATAAGTATCTCAAGGCTTGTCATAGCTTTCGATTAAAGCTACATATAACCTATCTTTTAATACACTGTTTCAAAAATAACATGATAAACCTTGGATGTTCGTGCCAAAACGTACATGTTGGATGCGAAACCGAAACCGAAATCGCCCGCAAACGGACTACTTGGCGTAGTAACACATGTGCAGAAGCTCCGCCCACGTAGCTTTCGCTGTGCTGCCACAGAAAGTTGTCGCGAGGTGTAGTGTTATTTTTTGGTGCAATACCTTGACCCTTTTCATACTAATAACTTATTAAATGTGACTGCTACATCAACATTGTTTTAGATAGTTGACAGCACTTGCGTAATTTATATCTACGACGCAATTCAAATGCGATGGCTGGCCCGCATTATACAGCTGTAACATTGTTGGGCCTCTGGTGAAAGCTAGACACTTCTCCGGAGGTCAAGTGCTGCGTATCTCACCTGGCCATTGTTGGTATTTAATATAGGTCAATATCACCGGTATAATAACCAGTACCAAAGCTCATTCTTGGACACCGAAATGAGACCACTCGGTATACACAGCACTGACAGGTGGCGCAAAAAAATGCTCGAAGTGCGTTTCTTGCCGCATTTAAATTGCTGAGAAGTGCTATATACCAGAAGAGAGAAAAAATTTTTATTCCTAAGGAAACAAAACGTCGCTCAATGCCTAAATAATAATGCCGCCGAAATTGTCATATTTTTGTTTTTATTCTTGACGCGACAGCAGATGTTTGCGTAAAAAGACAGAACCGGTGAACCCTTGACGCTCAAAGGCGTGGTATAGAGTTGTGTCAATGTGTACCATTTCACACAGATCTGTACGTAACGTAGGGAGAACAGCAGCTAACTGACAGTCAACGACGCACTCGAATACACGTCGAAATAACGCCACGACTTTATATGGAAAACGCAATCCTAGTTTGCTTAGCGAGGATATCTGGAATATTATTCTCCTGTTTAATTGAACTTAATTCAACGAGGTTTAATTTTCGTGCACAAGTCAACGTTGATACTCATCAAACAAGCGTTGAATTAGACAATTAAAAACGCACGCTCAGATGCCGATTAAATAAAGCGCTGCATGCAAGCCGTCATCTAACTTGTTGAAGGATGAATTCGCAAAAAAAAAAAAAAAAAAAAAAAAGGTCACTACAGATGCCAGTGACGTCCACAATATTTATATTTATATACAGACACTGATGCCAGCTGGCGCCCAGTTTCAACAAGCATACACATTTGAATGAGCCGTTCGATTAATCGCTACGTTTTAGAAAGACCACTGAGGCAGCTGTTCTGGTAAGGTAAAAATTGAAGGACACTTTGTACATTCCAAAGTGTGTTCGGCGAAAGCGTGTGGCCATTCCACTGATTATGCCATGTCTTTTTCTTTTACACTCTCAGTGGGATAACACACAAACCGAATTGGTGCTTGTTTTTTTCTTTAATTTTTTACCACAAATCGCAGCGAGACGCGAGACTCATCTTCCTCCGTTCGCATGCGTTAGTATTTTCTCGCGCTTTGCGCATCGTGCAAACGCCATCCGCGTTCCAGCTCTTAAATTGACGGACCCTTTGTAAATTGGAAAGTGTATTCCGTGAACGCCTGGGTCCATTGAGACGGCGTCGGTCAGAATTATTGCAAACTCTGGGCACAGCGACGCTACGCAAGCAAAGCGTGAGCGCTATAGAGTCCGACGCGACCGGCGTCTGTCTGCGCATACCGGCGGCCACCTGGCTCCGTGCCAGACCTCGGATGGACGGACTGACGGACGGACGGACATGGACGGATGGACGGACGGACGGACGGACAGATGGATGGATGAACGGACGGACGAACAAACAGACAGACGGACGGACAGACGGACGGACGGACGCCGGACGTAGGTCGGACGGACACCAGACGGACGTGAGCATGAGACATTAAAGGCCTTCGCCTTAAAGTTTACACCATCTCCCGCAAAAGGGAACCATGTGTAGATGCGAAGCAGCGGGCGCCAACGCTTACACTGGCGGCGGCGTTGACGCTGGCGCTCATCGCAGCGTCGCACAGGAGAGAAACCTGGGGGGGCGCAAAGCACGCAGTGATTGACCGGTGTTTCCTACTGGAACATCCCAATCGCTGCTAATGGGCAATGAGAGACACAAGACTCGGACTGGACACGGAGACCCGCAGTCCGCTTTTAGTTAACGCGAACGCTGCGAATTTTTTATCGTTCGACAACGCACAGGAGAAATCTCCCCACCGGCACCACCTTGCAGGTCAAGATCCATTGCCATATATACGGGGTGGCCAGTGAACGGTTGTGAAGCGCGAGCAGTCGGTTTTTTCAACGAAGAAACTCGCTAGCAGACGCTGCCTGCGAGGCGAGAGAGGGGGAGCGTAGGAGAGGGAAAGACGCGCATGCGCAGTGGGGGGTGTGGGCGCCGTGGGCAGGGATGCCTTGAGAAGACAGGGGGAGCGTAGGAGGGGAGAAAGGGGGAGCGTAGGAGGGGAGAGAGGGAGGGGACGCACATGCGCAGTGAGGGTGTGGCCTCCGCGGGGAGGGGATGCCTAGAGGAGAGAGAGGTGGAGAGGAGGTTTTTTATTTTTTTTTATGGGTTGGCGCATGCGCAGTGGGGGGAGTGGACGGACGGACGCCGGACGGACACCGGACGGACGGACGGACGGACACCGGACGGACGTGAGCATGAGACATTAAAGGCTTTCGCCTTAATAGTCTAGCGTACACACAAATTGTTCACGAAGAGGGGGGGGGGTTCAACCACACTTTATGTATGTTCGTGCATGCGCTATGTTTTCGTATGTGTGCGTGTATACACACACGCGCAAAACTGAAAATTTTTTGGGGTAACCCCCCCTCCCCGCCTCCGCCATGGCTTCTGCAGAGTAAGGGTAGGTCCTGGCGCAACTGAGTTAGCCTCCTTTTCGGCCAATGTTTCGCGCTATATGACTGTCATTCGACCATATTCTCCACAGGCGAAAGCGGGATGAGTTGCTATACACAACAAACGCTTCCCTCGACCACCAATCGAGGTCGAACCCCATCTCGACGACGCCGTACTGTGTGTCTACGCTCCTTCTCGTCGCTCACAGACAGACGTGCAGAAAATGGCTCGAGGCGGGCTCTCCTATAGGCAAGAAGCACGGCGACCGAGGAAAGAGAGGGGCACACGTTATATACGCGTACCAGCGAGAGCATTATAGAAGGTCTACGTGCTTTCGCCATAACGGTCATCGACGTAAATCATATATAACTGAGCACCAAAAGCCAATCCTGCTTCCACAGCTCAGGATAAATAAAGAGAAAATGCTAGACGAGCGTGGGTCACCGCCGAGTGGGATAGTTTAAGCGCCAGAAAAGCAAGAACGGCGATGATGCCAGGGACAACGCTTAGAGAGCGTCGAGCGAGCGCGGTGATTTTGGCGCCCAGGGTCGCTGCCGAAATCGTGACCGATATGCGGCGCGTGTTCCTTTGAAGCCCTCCCGCCCGCGGTCGTTCATTGCGGAGCGTGGCGCGCTCCACCGGTCGTCGCCTTCCACGCCAGAAATCCCCTGCTGTCTCTCTCTCTCTGTCTCCTCCATGGTTCTAGCGTACGAGGTATAATGCTCTCGGAAAGACAGCCCCAGCCCTCCTCTTCCCAGCTCTACGGGTCACCACACCGTGAGTAAACGAACCCAAGCACGCACGAACTTCCTATATAGAAGGCGGAGAAAAGCGATAGTCGCACGTTCCTTACATTCGTTCTAATTTTGTATCCCCCCACCCGGCCTCACGGATCCGAGAGAGAATTATCATCGAAGAAACTTGAACAGCCCACGTATCGGTGCCGTTTCTTTTGGTTAATTACTTAATGCCTTAAATCCCCACGACACCAGACCCCACAAACGCATGAGTCCAACTGCTCCTGCTAGCCATCGCTGTTTCCCTTCACAGACGTGAAGAAGATTCGAGGGCATTATTGCTCCTCAAGTCAGGTCTCATTACCGAAAGCGTGCTACAGAAAGATATATCACCGAAGAATCCTCATTTATTTCCTCCTTCTTTCTGCCTTTCTCTTTTTCTTTCTCTTTTCTCAAATGACCGGTTGGATGCCCACTTCTAAATTTGAGTAAGTAAGCCCCTGTTCTTATTCAAGGTCGCTAAAGTGACATTGGGCTAAACAGTGATTTTATTGTGCTAAACAGTAATAAGCTGATACGTTACCACACTGACGCTACATTGCATATATCCTGTTCATTTCTTTTTTTTCTTTTTTTTGCATGTTTGTTTGTTGGCTTATTCACGCTGTTTTGAAGGCGTTTTCCGTCATTAATGACAACACAATCGTCTAAACGAAATTGGCTATGGTTTTTCAAACTCCACTGCAATAATTCCTTTAAGACATTGTATATGCAGTTTCCGCATGCATGCGGCCTTACATCCCAAAGGAATATGTTTCGAATCCGCAATTCTGAAAAGATAGAAAGCACGGTACACGACCAGTATCCCATAGACAGACATATTAATTCGAGCGACGCCTACACATCATCTCGACCAAGATTTGCGGTTTCTCTCAAGCGGCCTCGTTTCGTGCCTGCAACAAGAAGCCCTGACGTTGAGAGGGTCGGGCTTATTAAGATGAGAATCGATCGTACCTTCCAGGCAGCGGTGCTATAGAAAAATTTCCCCATCTCCCGCTAAAGGGAACCATGTGTGGATGCGAAGCAGCGGGGGAGATGGCTGGCTTGAGCGAGAGAAACGTCGCCGCTCCCGTTTCGTGACAGCGGCCCGGGCGCTCATCGCGGCGCTGCACATGAGAGAGAATGAGGCGCGCGCGCTCCGTCACTTTCATACCGCGGAACTACCGTGGCGCCCCCAGCGGAGTATGCAGCTGTCGCACCACCTGTCGTGCGCGCCGCTCCGTAGAGTAGAGGATTCCTAGAGGAGAAAACGGGGGGGGGGGGGGGCCCGTAGGAGAGGAGAGAGAGGGGGGAGGGGACGCGCATGCGCTGTGGTGGTGTGGGACGCGGCCGCCGCTCCGTAGAGTACAGGATTTCTAGAGGAGAGAAAGGGGGGGGAGCGTAGGAGAGGAGAGAGCATCTGTCGTGCGCGCCGCTCCATGGAGTAGAGCAGGGGTCTCAAACACGATCCGCGGGCCGCATGCGGCCCGCGAGGCTCTTGGCTGTGTCCCGCGGCCCGTACATTACTGTCTGCGCCCCACATTTTTTTTATTTTATAAGTATGTTCATGAGCAACGCAGGCCTGACTGGTTTAAGCCATTGTAGCCGTGAGACATCCCATGCGTTCACATTGTTTTCAAACATAACGGTGAAATAAAACTCATATTTCCTAACCGGCGCCCAGATTTGAGTCATGTGGGGGATCGGTAGCTACATGTGGGAATCCCCTGGCACCCCATCTACTTCAGAAATGACCTGTATATGAGATATATGAAAGTTTTCTTTCAAATGGCAGCTTCTTCTAGCAAACTAGAAGGGACGCGGGCGCCGCTCCGTACAGTAGAGGATTTCTAGAGGAGAGAAAGGGGGAGCGTGGGAGAGGAGAGAGAGGGTGGAGGGGACGCGCATGCGCTGTGGGGTGTGGGACGCGGGAAGGAGGAACGGACAAAGCCCCCGCAAACCCATGCAAGCACGATCAAGGAATGGAGTCAGCATGGGCTACATGCCTAGCCATTGCTAAGCAGCCACTCTGTGCTCTCGGTTATGACTCTGGTTACTGTGGTGGTGGTCGACGGCCTTCATTGTACTACAGTGTTCTGGTTCGCATGGTGGGTGCTTCCTACTTCATGAAAGTGTCCGGACACGGGACCCCGGACGCGGGAAGGACGGACACAGCCCCGAGCATAGGCGTGCGCACGAGGGGGGGCAGAGGGGCGGCTGCCCCCCCAAGTTACCCAAGAAAGGGGGGGGCGGGGGGCGCAAAGTCGGCGCTATACATTGACTTAATAGGGGAAGGGGGGCGCTGCAACGAACCTTCGCTCCCCCCTTGAAGGGGAACCCTGCGCACGCTTATGGCCCCGAGCATAATATGCTTCGCATCTAAAACATAAACAGAGCAGAAGAGGGGTATCAAGAATGTAAGGCATTCTGTTGCATTCTTGCTTGCTCTTCGTACTCTCAGCGTTGTCAGGCAGGAGCGGCTTATTTTGGGTTGAAAACCTCTTGAATCAACGTTCGTCTTTTAAAGAAACGCACGAGGAATGTGTGCGCCTGTTTCTCAGAGCGACGAAGAGCTATGAGAAGGTTTTTTTTTTTTTTTTCAAATGTTGTGGTTAAACAGTTAGAGTCAAGTTTTCTGAAGTTCATAGAAAACTAGGAAATCTGGTATACGTTTATCGGCAGCGCAAAAGGAAAAAAAATATGCTGACGAAAAGCGAAGAACTGATCGAGAGAAATGCAGGAGAGACTAATGCTGCTTGAAGTTTTGCGAGTTAGTTTACGGGGCGTGACATTGGTAACGTAACTTCAGCGCTGAAAGCATGGAGAGCAGCGCGCAGCAACAATTCAATTCAACACGTGGCTGCAACCAATAAGTTCAAAGGACACTGACTGTGGCATTTCGAGAACGTGATTCTCAATGTGTCTGGGAAGAGTGCTATGGCGTGTACTCGCTGAGCGTGGCCTTGTCACACTGCCATGTCGTCCCAACTTATCGTGTTACCCCTGCTTTGTTATTCTCTTTTTTTATGTCCGGTTGTATCTTATCTGACAGTTCATTAGTATGAGCTACAACTCGGTACCTTAGTGTAAAAAGCTCGGTCATTTAGCTCAGAAACTGCACGGGGCAACTGCTGCATCTACTGCTGCTTACCGAACACATGCGTTTCCAACAGGACAAAATGCTAAGTGCTCTACTTTGATACCAGTAAAGAAAAGTTTTATGAAGACGTTATCAATTGCTTATAATTTTGTTCAGCCTCTCTCTTTAAATATTGCACTTGTAATGTTCATTATTACTTCGCTACAGAAGTGAGATTTACAGTATGCATTTATCTACGTCAAAATCTGGCAACTTCAAAAAAAGAGATACAGATCAACTTCCTGACGGTACACATATTGCAGCGTTGCGTATACGGCAATGTTACTTTACGTACAGCGGTATGGCAGTACCCCACTTTAAAATCTCCCACAACTCCATTGCGCAAAGCCGAGTAGTTAACAAAGAAATGGATGTGCCTCAGATCCCGCTTTATTGTTACCCCGCTTATTACAAGTTAGCTACTCGGTGTAAGAGATCGACCACTTCTGCGAGCCAAGAAGCGCTCGCGCTTTCTCGCGTGCGAGACGACGGGCTTGCGAAATAAGCAAAAGAGATCAAGTGTTACAGAAAAGAGGAGCCTCGCACCACCGTTAGAGGTTTCAATCTACTTCCTTATATCCGTTTTATGGCTCCCGCATAATGGGCCGTAAAAACAGTGGCATCCGCGTAGCCAGCATCTCGGTTTTTGCACGCTGCCCTGGATTTTCGGCTTCGTGTGACGCAGCTCTCCGCATCCATAAGTCGTGACCTCCGTTTGCGAAATGAGAGAAAGAACGAAGATGACTTAAAATATAATCACTGAGGAAAGAATACGTTAAAGTGCAGTTTTCTTTTTTTTTTTTTTAAGCCTCTGCGCACGATTGCGCTCTTCGCCCACGCCTACTGACGACGCTAAGCCCAGAGAAAAAAAGAAAGAAGGGAGGGGAAAAAAGCATGATAAGTCAATCATACAACGACGCCCTTGCATCTTCTCTGCTTTTCACGTGTTTTTCACAGCAGAGCCAGCCATGGCAGGGAGTATGCTTGATTCACTCAGACGAACTTTCGCTGACGTTACTCTCTGGATCTATTCGCGTTTCAACAATAATTGTCGAGGTTTGACGCCCAAAAACCACGAAGTGATTATGAGAGACGCCCTAGTGGAGTGCTATGCAAATTTCGACCACCTTCGGAATATTGATAGTATTCATGCCATGACCTGACAGTCATAATCGTCAAACCCTCTTAACCTCCCATACTAATTTTGGTCTACCCCAAGTTAAGGAGGTGATCACGAGATCACCCAGAGGTAGGCGGATAGATAGATAGATAGATAGATAGATAGATAGATAGATAGATAGATAGATAGATAGATAGATAGATAGATAGATAGATAGATAGATAGATAGATAGATAGATAGATAGATAGATAGATAGATAGATAGATAGATAGATAGATAGATAGATAGATAGAAACAATTAAAGTGCCTGCAGTACGCTAAGAAATGCTTCGAAATTTAAAATGCATTTGCGTTGCAAGTATCGCATTCTCACAAAACCAATCCTGAATTGCTAGGTACGAAACAGGATTGGGCCGTCGCTGACAGCTGAAAATGCCCGAAAGACGCTTTCGTAATGTACAGCGCACGCAATCGCGGGAGTCGGCGCAAGCCAGCGAGCGGATGAGGAAAGGGCGAATAGGCTGACGCATGCAAGAGGAAGCCTGCGCCACAGGAGGCGTGCAGCCTGTATCACTATGCGCGTAGCAGACATGCGTCGGCTATAGGCGTGTGCGAGGCCTTTTGCGGGCAAGTATTAGGGCAACGTGAGCAGCGCACGCGACCGCTGAAATCCCCGAGACACGCGGCGCAGCTGTCAGTCGTTCGAATCACGACAGACACGAGCCGTCACAGCCTGAGGCGCAGAATACTGTACCGTCTCATGACCCAAGTGCTGTGCCAGGTGTTTTGCTAAGCAAATAAACAAAAAAAAAATACTCCTCATAGACGGAAAGCTGCTACACTACATCAGCCAACCAGAATCCGTTCCGTGAATTTGTCAGACGATGCGTCAAATATAAAAATAAGTGGAGTGAGTCGGATCTAGAGAATTATGTGAACCCTTCAGTAACGTTTTCTAGGTAAGGGTTGAATATTTACGAACCAGTAGCGTAACCAGAATGTTATTCAGAAGGGGGGGAAATGGGTGATTTCATTCAATCTTTATGTAAGTTTGTGCATGCGTTAGTACGTGTGCCAGCATATTTGTGCTTCCCAAAACTGGAAAATTCCGGGTGCAGAATAAACTCCCACTCCCCACCTGGCTACGCCAATGGGGCGAACTAGACATTCCAGCTTCCCGACACCGATTCAACCAAAAAATGCACGAGGAAAAAGTAATTTATCTTGAAAAGTGCGTGGTGTCGTAGCACACTATTGCTTTCTCGTTAGGTTTACGAGTCTTCTCAAGCGGCCTATTCATTTGGATAATTATAATGGGGAGACTTCTGAAACATGCATCGTACCGAACAAGGTTCTTCTGAAATCTCAATTTCAGCGGCAAACAGGCTACGTTGAAGCGATGGGAACTATTCTATGAATAATGATCAGGTTAGCACGCATGCCCTCACCGCATTGCGTCCGTATCAGTAAAAGATGCCGTTTTATACATATACCACTGAATGCTTCGGGTTTTTCCTTGTTGCATTAGCAGTATGTCTTAAGCACTGAGATAAGTCACCCTCATACTCGACTAGGTGCTTTTTTCCCGTGTGCTCTGCAGCGGAGAACGACAGCTAATGAATGTACTGACTAGAAAATTCAATAGAAACCCGCATGATCGGAATATGCAAAGCGTCGATATGAATAACGGGGTTCTAAACAAAAACCTGGATATCCCTCATTTTTTCTGAAGCAAGAAAACATTGGGGACCCTTAAAGTTTGCCTTTAACAATTGAACGCGATAACGATATCCACACGCACGCACACACACACGCACACACACACACACACACTCGCACACATACACGCACGCACACACAAAGACACTCACACACGCTCGCGCACAAACGCACACACATACACGCACACACACACAAAGACACAGACACACAAACGCAGACGCACACGCGCACACACAAACACACACACGCACACAGACACACAAACACCCACACGCACACACACACAAACACACACACACACACACACACGCACACGCGCGCACAAGTTGCCTTGCCCACAACTCTTTCTTCACATGTATTTCGATTCGCCCCAACATCGCTGTGTTCGCGGATGCCGGTAGAATTTTGGATATTGCTAGTCAAACTGCTCTCTGCCATGTTTGTGGATCACGAAAGCCTGCACATTGCATGAGTTCCCCGCCTTCCACAAATATTCCTACCTTTTCTTCAGCTTCTGACGCCGCTAGAGGCGTTTCGCAGACTTGGTAGTAAGAAGGGCCAGAAGGTGCTTGTCTTACAGCTTTGCTTGTTGTACAAACAACGGTATGGGGGGACATATTCACGTCTCGTTAATTATGCGTATATAATAAAAACATGGCTTATCCCTCTGTCAAAGGAATTGGTATAACACGAAAGTGAAACGTGTCTTCACATAGGTAGTTGAGCGTTTATTGTGCATTGTTTTGCCACAAGGGCGAATGAATGAATGCTACAGCCAGAAATTGTAATGTCCCGTGAAGAACGGCAAGCCACTCGAAACTTGCTGCGCGCACCTCAAGCAGAAAGGACGCACGAAATGAACATACACAGGACGAGCGCGGACTGCCACAGCTCGACACCTGAAGCACGCTGCTCTAAAACAAGGAAAGACGCACGAAACGAACGCACAAATATACACAGGAAGAGCGCGAACAACTGTCACAATTGTTACTTTGTCTGTGAGTAGCGTAAACGCGGCCGCTGCGGCGAGCGAAGTCACCTTCGTGCACTCTTTAACCACTGTAACTTCAAAGCAAACTTGCGGTGGAAGCAGAAGACGTACTAAACGCCCCAATGCGCCGATTGCGAGATAAGCGCGCGCGCGCGAGCGACCACGCTCCGCGGAAGCGCGCGCTCATCGCAGCGAAAAGCGCGACGACCATGACGACCTTTAGAGCGCGCACTCCGTGCCACCTTCGTGCCATCTCACTAGTAATGACAAAAACGCGTTGTAGTCGACGAGCTCTGAGGACTGCCAACGGTATATGGTGTATATAAATTGCCTGCCGTTAGCAGGCTCAGTCAGGTATGTGCGCTCCCGTGGCCGAGTGGTTTCGCGCCGCGCGCTGCGGAGCGCGAGGTTGTTTCGACGCCCTAGTGACGGAACTTTTAAGGCCAAGGCCTTTAATGTCTCATGCTCACGTCCGTCCGGTGTCCGTCCGTCCGTCCGTCCACACATCCACTGCGCATGCGCAAACCCATTCAAGAAAATAAAAATAAAAAACCTCCTCTCCACCTCTCTCTCCTCTAGGCATCCCTCACTGCGCATGCGCGTCCCCTCCCTCTCTCCCCTCCTACGCTCCCCCCTCTCTCCTCTAGGCATCCCTGCCCGCGGCGTCCACACCCTCACTGCGCATGCGCGTCTTCCCCTCTCCTCTACTAAGCTCCCCCCCTCTCTTGCCTCGCGAGGCCGACGCTGGCAGCGTCTGCTAGGGAGTTTCTTGGTTGAAAAAACCGACTGCTCGCGCTGCACAGCCGTTCACTGGCCACCCCGTATATATGGCACTGGATCCTGACCTGCAAGGTAGTGCCGGTGGGAGACCTCTCCTGTGCGTTGTCGAACGATAAAAATTCGCAGCGTGCGCGTTAACTAAAAGCGGACTGCGGGTCTCTGTGTCCAGTCCGAGTCTTCTGTCTCTCATTGCCCATTAGCAGCGATTGGGATGTTCCAGTAGGAAACACCGGTCCATCACTACGTGCTTTACGCCTCCCCAGGTTTCTCTCCTGCGCAACGCCGCGATGAGCGCCAGCGTCAACGCCGCCGCCAGTGTAAGCGTTAGCGCCCGCTTCTTCGCATCTACACATGGTTCCCATTAGCGGGAGATGGTGTAATCTTTAAGGTGAAAGCCTTTAATGTCTCATGCTCACGTCCGTCCGTCCGTCCGTCCGTCCGTCCGTCCGTCCGGCGTCCGTCCGGCGTCCGTCCGTCCGTCTGTCCGTCCGTCTCTGTCCGTCTGTCTGTCCGTCTGTCCATCCATCCGTCTGACCGTCCGTCCGTCCGTCCGTCCGTCCGTCCGTCCGTCCGTCTGTCCATCCGTCCATGTCCGTCCGTCCGTCCATCCGAGCTCTGGCACGGAGCCAGGTGGCCGCCGGGATGTGCAAACGGACGCCGGTCGCGTCGGACTCTATAGCGTTCGCACTTTGCTTGCGTATCGTCGCTGTGCCCAGAGTTTGCAATCATTCTGATCGACGCCGTCTCAATGGACCCAGGACGTTCACGGAATACACTTTCCGAATTTACAAAGGGTCCATCGATTTAAGAGCTGGAACGCGGATGGCGTTTGCACGATGCGCAAAGCGCGAGAAAATACTGAAGCATGCGAACGGAGGAAGATGAGTCTCGCGTCTCGCTGCGATTCACGGTAAAAAATTAAAAAAGAAAATACGCACGCATTCGGTTTGTGTGCTATCCCACTGAGAGTGTAAAAGAAAAAAAGACATGGCATAATCAGTGGACTGGCCACACGCTTTCACCGAACACACTTTGGAATGTACAAAGTGTCCTTCAATTTTTCTTCTCGTTTTTAGATGTGAAGCATGTTATGGCGAAGTTCAATCCGGTGGTGGTGGTGGTGGGGGGTAGTGTGCGGCGTGACCACCCTTACTGCGCATGCGCAAACCCTTTAAAAAATAAAAATAAAAAACCTCCTCTCTCCCTCTCTCTCCTCTAGGCATCCCTCCCTGCGGCGACCACACCCTCACTGCGCATGCGCGTCCCCTCCCTCTCTACCCTCCCCCCCTGTCCTCTAGGCATCCCTGCCCGCGGCGACCACACCCTCACTGCGCATGCGCGTCCTCTCCCTCTCTACCCTCCTACGCTCTCCCCCTCTCTACTCTAGGCATCCCTCCCCGTGGCCTACACACCCCCCACTGCGCATACGCGTCCCCCCCCTCTCTCTCCTACGCTCCCCCCTCTCTCGCCTCGCGACGCCGACGCAGGCAGCGTCTGCAAGCGAGTTTCTTGGTTGAAAAAACCAGCTGCTCGCGCTGCACAACCGTTCACTGGCCACCCCGTATATAGGGCACTGGATCTTGACCTGCAAGGTAGTGCCGGTGGGAGATTTCTCCTGTGCGTTGTTGAAAAATAAAAATTCGCAGCGTGTGCGTTAACTAAAAGCGGACTGCGAGTCTCTGTGCCCAGTCGGAGTCATCTGTCTCTCATTGCCCATTAGCAGCGATTGGCATGTTCCAGTAGGAAACACCGGTCCATCACTGCGTGCTTTGCGCCTCCCCAGGTTTCTCTCCTGCGCAACGCTGCGATGAGCGCCAGCGTCAACGCCGCCACCCGTGTAAGCGTTAGCGCCCGCTGCTTCGCATCTACATGGTTCCCTTTAGCGGGAGATGGTGTAATTTTTTTATTTGATCTCAGTATGTTAGTTTATATTTTGCAACGCCATATCCGTGACGGAAATACGTCAGAGGAGCCGTGGTGGACCCCGGCATAAAACACTTTCGTGTTAAAAAAAAGATAGCGGCGAGCACCTCGCGATTGATAAGGATACCCACCTGTGCCCCGCAGCCTCAGGTGAGAGAGAGAGATGCAAGGAAAGGCAAGGAGGTTAACCAGACGCACGTCCGGTTTGCTACCCTGCACTGGGGGGAAGGGATAAAGGGAGGAAAAGAGAGACAGAAGAAGAGAAGCCTCAGGTGCATCCAACCGTTCTAACTACCTCAGTATTAGCATTAAACCTAAGCAGGTTGGAGCTTAGACATGCTTCAGCACCCACGTATACGCAACAACATAACTAAAGGCGCACTCCACTGTATATAAAAAGCCGACCACATCCCAGAGGCACGCGCGGCGCCCGCTGATTTTATCAGGCCGCTTGCACACCGCACGGATCATACTGAACCAAGAGCACGTCCTCGTTGCGGTTTGTGCCTTATCTCCGTACATCCAGAGAGAGAGAACTCAATGAGAGCAGGGCTTTCGACACGACTTGCGCTAAGTTACGCGTGAAGCACTTCCGTTCTTAACGCGCTGCGCCTGTTCTCCGTTATCTCGTCGCTTTTTTTTTCTCTCTTTCTTTCTCCTGTCACAGGCCTAGACGAAGTCATAGAAAAAGGGGAAAAATGCGTAAATAACTTGTTAGCAAAGCTGCGAACAGCCACCAGTGGATCGTGCTCGTTCGGAATAAATATATCTGCCTCACGAGGACCTTTATAATGCTTCGGCTATCATTTCCTCACATTCTCTAGTATGTCTCATTTCTCTCGTTTGTTTTTACGTGCTTTCGACGTAGCCGAATTCACCACACGTATGCAGTGCAACGGCACGGGGACGAACCAAGCGACGACACAAGCTGCGGGTCCATGCTAGCACCACCCCGTTATAACAATAGGGGTCCCCTCATTAGCACGCACTTCGCTAATGAGAGGCCGCAGAACGCCCCGCTTTGGGCAAGTCTCCTCCCCCCCCCCCTCCCCCCCCCCGCTCTTGCCTGCGTCCACCTAACTTGGCGCGTGGCAATGGCTACTTTCGTATGTTTCTGGCTTCCTTCACGGCTCTCTTTCTTTCGCCCTCTCCTCGGCCGTCGCTATGGTTCACCAGCCGTGCTTTGCCGTTTGGCTGGGATACGGCGTAGGATGGAGATGGCTTATATAGTGTTGTGGGCCACGGCGAGTACGAGTGAGATTTCATAGGCTAATTACGTTACCTTCTTAGCTTTCAGCCCGAACGAGATTTATCCCAGATAATAGTGCGGACAGAGTCGTTCAATTAGCGCGGCAGATATTGATGGTTCGCATGCGTCCATAGCTGTCTTTCTCCTCCACTCGTTCTCAATATATTGATAGCGAGCGACCGTTTATTATGAATGCAAATGGTCATTATGATGGCCTTCCTGACTTCTTGCTTAAACGCTGAGCTTTTCGCAGCGTGATTGGTGCCTTTCTTTTCCGAGCATATGGTAGCAGTAGCTATGACTACAATTAAACGCAATAGTCGGGACTACTTCTGTGCTAACGAGAGGATTCACTCTGCTCCTACAAAGGCAGCTTTCTGCGTGATGTCACTTCAACGACGACCGGTGATACGCCGCCAAATCAAATAAAATAAAATGAAACCTTTATTTTGCATAGTATGGTTACATCATTAAGGATATACAGAAGAGGGTCCCAAGGTCAGAAAACCGTACCGGGACCCTCTGTACATGATTATTAGTATTATGATTATGCGAAGTACTGGACAAAGCCGCATGCATGATAAATTCGGTGTTAGTATCCTATAGTGGGTCTTTCTCGTGAAAACATTCTCAAACAGAAGTAAGCTGTGTCTTTCTAAACAAGACAGATTACGCTGAAAACAGCGCGACTGTTTAATGTCTGTGTTCAAGCTTCAAATTTTGGTGACTTTACTTTTATTTATATCGTTCTTATTTGCATCCAATATTGCTCCTTCCCTCTCCACATGACCGGGTCACATTCAGTGGACCACGCATCACTCGCGCTATTGTTAATAGGCTCCTTTATACCATAATGTACTGGATTACTTAACGCACGCTCCTTTCTAGCCGTACTTATACAGTACAGTGCTTCCAGCGTAAGCTACACGAGGTCCATTTGGCACACCTCCGTTCAGCGAACTGCTCCTGTTTGAATAAGTATACTCTTGCCTGAACCTAAGGTTCATGAGTTCTATGGTTTAATGCGGTAGCATTAGGAGGGATACTGTGGAAAAAAGTACGTTTCTGCACGGGAAACTGCATGTGGAAGGTGTTCTCGTTTACACAGACGGCTCTGTTTCCTTTGCAAGCTCAGCAGGAGCAGTCATTATAGCCCGCAAGTGTCTGTCATCGTAAAAGTGAGGGCGTCACATCTCACTTCATTTGACGGCTGCAGCGCTCGCCGCCATTGGTGCTACTTTAGAGTTCGTAATTTAAGAATCTTCACAAACCTGGTCCATCATCTCTGACTCCAAGGTAGCTCTCCCATGTCCCATGTCGCCATTTCTTCATGAACGTAATGAACAATTAGTTGCTCATATAAGACTTCTTCACCACCATGCAATCGAGAAAAGGCGCAGCATAGCGTATCAGTGGCTATCGGGCCATTGCGGTATATACAAAATTGGCTGTGGCTTAACTCAGTTATGCCTGGGTGTGCGTAGCGAGAGGTACGGTTAATCCTATTGCTTAGCTTGGTTCTCTGTACGGTTACACTTCTCGAGGCGTGCGGCTCGTTCTTCCTCCGTCTCCTCGGCTCCCTGCCTGCTCTCGGTTTCGTTCCGACAGCGGAGCCTGGCTTCTTTCAGTCTCTCCGACTCACTTTCCACATCTGCCGACGAACCCCACCGAGCCGATGCAACGCCGGCTCCTCCTCTGTTGTTGCAACGCGGTTTCACCGCTTCTTCCTCTGACGTCATGTGAGATGGCGCGGCGAGCGGCGCTGCCAGCTGCGGCGGTTTCTAGGCAACGGCTCAGCTCGCGATGTGATCACCGGCCACAGCCAAAGGTCTTTAATTCGGCCGATGTAGCTCTCGCTGCAAAGTGACCACGCAGATGTGCCCGCCCGACCTGCGCATGTTGGTGTCCACTGCACAGCTATACCGTTATTCAGAAACAACACAGCTACAAGGCTTCGTTCGCTGGCACGTGAACTCGTATTTGTACAGCGAAACGCGGCGTAATTCACCAACGCTTGTCGGCACAGCTTGGATCCTAATGTCCAGCTCCTTCTTCCATAAGTAATACCTCGAGGTGAGGAGATGCTTGTCTGCCGCCTGTGCCTTGGCATGGCCATCCAGGAATGCCAACTCCTTTCGGAGGGGAATGGCCAGTGTGATATCGGCAGCTGAGAAGAAACGATTCGCCCATTTCTTCTGTGAGTGTTCCTTTTTCGGTGCACCAAGAAAAGAACTTTCCAATACGTTAGACAAACTTGATAATCGTCCTTTGTCGGAAAAGAGCACCCTGGGACCATGGCTGAGTCTGCTCTCAGCGCAGAAGGCACTGAAAGCGTTGTTGCGCTTTTGCAGCGAAAGCTGTTATCAGATCACAACGGCAGTGGCAGTGGGGTAGTTGTCCGCCGCCACCGCCGCCGGTGTCCGTAGCCGCTATCGAGCGAAATAAGGAAAAATAAAGTAAGAAAAAAATTTAGAAATGTCGGCCACTCTTTGAGTGTCCGCCTCGGTGGAACAGTGGCTACGGTGCTCGGCTGCTGACCCGAAGGTCGCGGGTTCGATCCCGGCCGTGGTGGTCGCATTTCGATGGAGGCGAAATGGTAGAGGCCCGTGTACTGGGCGATGTCAGTGCACGTTAAAGAACACCAGACAGTCCAAATTTCCGGAACCCTCCACTACGGCGTCTCTCATAATCATATCGTGGTTTTGGGACGTTAAACCCCAGATATTTTTATTACTCTTTCTGACTATCACCATCAACCAAGCATTAGCACCTCTCACAGCAGGGAAGGTTCCATGCCCTTCACCTCGCTTTTCAAGGATGAAGTGATGGCGTCAATCTGGGCGACAGACCACTGATTGTGGCTTGTTATTTGCTGCCACCCACCACTTACCAGCCACTATGTGCTCGGCCATGGCTCTGGTGACAGTGATGGTGTTTCAGGCTCATATATATTACAGCGGAAACTGTCGTGAGATCACAACAAAAGCCAATTTTGGCGCCGTAATTATACGCCGCCGCCAACACTGGCGTTCCGTAACCGCTATTGCAAGAAATAAGAAAAGTGTCAGAAAAATAATTGAAGGACACTTTGTACATTCCAAAGTGTGTTCGGCGAAAGCGTGGCCATTCCACTGACTATGCCATGTCTTTTTATCTTTTACACTCTCAGTGGGATAACACACAAAACCGAATGTGCGCGTGTTTTGTTTTTTAATTTTTTACCGGGAATCGCAGCGAGACGCGAGACAGACGGACAGACGGACGGACGGACGGACAGACGGACGGACGGACAGACGGACGGGCGGACAGACGGACGGACGGACGGACGGACGGACGGACACCGGACGGACACCGGACGGACGGACAGACGGACGGACGGACGGACGGACGGACATCGTACGGTCCGACGGACGGACGGACGATCGGACGGACGGACGGACACCGGACGGACGGATGGATGGACGGACACCGGACGGACACCGGACACCGGACGCACGGACGGACGGACGGGACGGACGGATGGACACTGGACGGACGGACACCGGACGGACAGACACCGGACGGACGGACAGACACCGGACGGACGGACAGACACCGGACGGACGGACAGACGGACGGACGGACACCGGATGGACAGACGGACGGACGGACACCGGACAGACAGACGGACGGACACCGGTCGGACACCGGACGGACGGACACCGGACGGTCGGACGGACGGACGGACGGACACCGGAAGGACGGACACCGGACGGACACCGGACACTGGACGCACGGACGGACGGACGGACGGACGGACACCGGACGGACGGACGGACGGACGGACGGACGGATGGACACCGGACGGACGGACGGACGGACAGACGGACGGACGGACACCGGACGGACAGACGGACGGACGGACATCGGACGGACGGACGCCGGGGCGGACGGACGGACAGACGGACGGACACCGGACGGTCGGACGGACGAACGGACGGACGGACACCGGACACCGGACGCACGGACGGACGGATGGACACCGGACGGACGGACGGACGGGACATCGGGACGGACGGACGGGACGGACGGACAGACGGACGGACGGATACCGGACGGACAGACGGACTGACGGACGGACGGACATCGGACGGACGGACGCCGGACGGACACCGGACGGACACCGGACGGACGTGAGCATGAAACATTAAAAGCTTTCGCCTTAATAATCGTAGGAATGACTGGGATTTCAACCCAGGCCCTCCTCGTGGCATTAGAGTATTTCAACACAGAGCGACGGTGGTGGTTGAAAATGTTTGGCAAAACGCGCTATAGAGGACGCGATTCTCGCGGTGTCCGGACATGTCCACTTCGGTGGAGCGCGCTCAGTTACGCAAAAAAAAAACAAAAAAAAAAAACGGCAAGTCGTGACGTCATGGAGCTCTTGGCCACGTCGACGCAGCGAACCCGCCAGCACATTCCCAGAGTAAGGACAAAGAAAGTGGACGAAATGCACAGTAAGATGACTCCTAAACAAACTTGACAAGTCTGAACTTGCGTATGAACGTGTTGAGATGATTGAAGAACGATGCAGGGAATGCGTACCGGCCTGGAGTCGTCAGGCGGGCGGCCGTGTTAAACCTAATTCAAGGGCTAACGTGATTAAAGTTCGCGCACGGCCACCAAGATGGGCATCCAAAAGCGGATCTCTGGGGACAGCATTCGTTGCGGCGAAACGCATTTCGTCTTTCTCATTTCTGTCGAGAGTTGTGAAATCTGCGTGGCGTCAAAATGAAGTTGCGGAAGAAAGACCGGGAACGGGCGGCTCGCCGAGCTCCAGCCAATTAGCGGAGGCCGAAGGGGACATGTCCGCTAAGTGCAGACCGCGAAAATAACTCGCCAGGTGTCATGTCGGGGAAGGAATCGTGTAATACAGCGTCGTATAAGTATAAAATAACAACCTGGTGTCACACAATGGGGAATTGCTCAACGAGTAGGTCGTTGAATGTTTCTACCCCATTATAAAAGTCCTAGGCCAAAATTCTTCATTGTCATCAGCCACAGCACAAAGTGCATATTGTCACGTGGTCGTGACGTCGACGAAGGGCTGCTACAGTCGGCGTTTCAAAGAAGAAACTCTTTTATTAGGCCGAACTTGTGGCCGGAAAACTGAAGGTCAGGCTACAGCACTACACACTGGCAGTGAAAGCGGCGAACAAAGCGTCGGCCGTCGATCAAACTGTACATCGCTGGAACGCGCCGGCTTTTATAACGCACGCGTCGAACATTCTAGCCTTATCACTAGTCGTCGCGGAAGCTCTGGAATAATCTTGAGTGCTAGCATCTTGCGTGCAATCTTAACAGAACGATCTACTACAAGCGAGAAGCTTCTGGAACAATAAGGCGCGGTCTGCGCCGAGTACCGCTGATAGTCTTTGTGGGCGGAAACCGAATACAGTGAAAGAAACGCGCGTGGCAATATTATGCCTTACATATGTGTAGCGGGTACCTCGCTTATCCGCAGAATGACGAATAAAGGCATAGTGGGTGCTTCTATACTTCAAGAAACTTATTGTGGTTTATGGCGTAGTGGGTACCATGCATGTATTAGTTGCCCCAATCGACTCCGCAACGGGCTGTGTAAAGGACACTCTTCCAGCTTTCACTGGGACTGTGCTGCGTGTTCTGCGCAGGCCTGGTGATTTTTTAAGGACAACTGGGCTTAGAGAAAGACTTTAACCAGTGTCGTAATAGACTTTCTAAATTTGCTTGCTAATTGTACCTTCTTTTTCTTGGCAGCGTCTCCTTTCTATTCTTTTTTTTTTTCAATCACCCTTTTTCCAGCGCAGGCTAGCCAGCTAGACTAAGAACTGGCTAATCACCCTGTCTTCTCTGCCTGTTTCTTCCTTCCCCCTCCTTCCTTCCTTCATGTCTGTGTGAAGCCATGCCTTATTTACTCGCATAATGCCAGCACTTTTCCCCGCAGTATTAGTTCAGGGTAATCGATCGTCATTAAATGCGATTGTAATGCATTCCCCATGCGTTTACTGCCACATCAGTGCTGATTTTTTTGTTGCTGTTATTAGCCTAATCGCACTGTAGGTTTAGTTTGTTATTCATTTTCTGGACATTGGCTTCCGAAACAAGGCCGGCTTAAAAAACAATTGAACATGGCACTGTCCTTCAGCGTAGCATATGTCGGCACACTGTGCATGTTTCCTATACGCCGCCGCTTTTTTTTACCTTCGTTGAAACACCGTGTTGCTGGTTGGTGATGAGTCTGATGACTCACAGGTCGATCAGCTAAGTGGGGCCTGA
>JALIZH010012936.1:0-17338 GCA_030522465.1 Rhipicephalus appendiculatus
ATCCTTGCTCTGTCTACATCAGACACCCTGTTTTTCCTTTGCGGCTCATTTGTATCTTTGAACGGAGGACCCTGCTTTCGCGCAACACCCGCTTGTGCCTCTGCAGGAGGCCCATATTCCAGTTGCTCAGCTCAGGTAAGCAGCTAGCACAGCAGTAGCACCAAGAGCAGAATACGAAAGGTCAAACCAACACTGTCCAAGGGGCGCCATAAACGTTGTCTGCTAACTTCGCCAGGCTACGACAGCGTATCGTCTGCTTTTCAAGCGAATCGTTGAACGCGCTCAAAGACGTCAGAAAAATGGTCAACGTTCCTAAGAAACATGCGTGTGCAACATTTCCCTGACCTCTGACCCTTTCACCACATAAGAGTTATATGCTCTACAAAAGAGAATGCATACATTCCTTTTTCTTTCTGATGTTTGTTAGACATGAAAGCAATCTATTGGTCCACTGAACTGCATATTTTATGTTTCAGTTGATTACTTAACTGACTAATGACAATCCACCTAATTTCGGCTACGTTTCGTGATGCACAAATTTGGTACATTAGTTGTGGCGTCAAAGAGATAGAAGGCGGTTACGATTTCACTGTGTGTGATTTCAAAGAAACAAGATTGGATCATTATGCTTCCATTGAGATGTTCTTGTTAAACTGCTGTTCCGACTTGGTAGAAACAAACATTGTCATTTTCACAAGGTGTGGTGTCATGCCAAAAAAAAAACAATGGTGTAATGTTTTACTAGGAGGTCACACATTCTGTGCACAGACAGCACGCATATTTCACCTTTTGTTGTAATGACCCAGGCCTGCTTCCTTCATTTCGGAGCTTTTCATGGAGAACGTGAAACCAGTCGGTCAGATCTTTAGTGAAAACTTCATTGCTTTCGCTGCTTTCCGGTCCTACGAGCCCATGGTTTCTGTAAAACTTCAAGGCTATAGCTGTTCCACGGCTGAAAAGCTGCACATGAGGGTACAAAACTAACACAAGTTGGCACTCTTGAACAAGGCCCCTACTCAATAGTATCGTGGTTTTGACACGCAAATAAAAACAACCCGCGATAATAACATGAATTAACATTATAATTATTGTTTTTTGTTATTGTAGCGTGCTTCCAGCATTTCGATTGCGGCATTTCACCTGGGCAGCAAAACGTATATTCATCCTGCGCAGGCAGTATGATTCAATGTCTGCTTCTGTCAGCTTTGGCTGTATACGAAGCTGCTCGTTCTCCTCTGTTTTATACAGCAACCGGTAGTGGATCATAGGCGATCTGAGTTTCCAGCCTAGAAAAACATATGCAAAGGAAATGCGGTGTATCTCTCATTGTTTTTTAGGGCTTCTCTGTGTAACATTGCACGTGTGCAAGTGGTAGTGTATTCACTTCATCACGTGTGGCGCATATGCTTCTTACGAAGGCAGGGATATCTTGAATTGCGCCCCGTGTCTCTGTTGCTCCCGGCACCATCATTGACAAGTGCTATCCCCACTACGTTTTCCTTGAAAACTTCAACAGCCGCGAGCACGAGCCTGGCGAGGACATCACCTGGTGCAGCTCAGTGCTGGCGAAGATCACGATTGTCTGTACCCAGTTAATCAAGGCACATACATGAACACAAGGGCATGGTCTGCAAGTTCTGTTTAAGTGCTGTCTTTGCTGTAGTGCAATGGCTCCCAGTTTCAAAGTGCTGTGATCAAAATCATTTTGGTTGTCGCACTTGCCTTTCATCTAATATTAACGTTCCATAGCACTTGAAGCCTTCTTTGTTTTTCATATGGCTAGCGATGCTGTCTAGAGCTGTCGACCGAAATTCACATTTTCAAGGCATATGCCTTTCAGAATTTGACGGAGCATGTTCATTGATGGGATGGTATTTTCATGTTGCTGATTAAGAGGTAGACTGTTGGGCTTGAGGTCCTGAATAAGCGACAGTTGCTTAGCCATTTCTTTTGGTAGCGCATCCTCTTGGAGGATTTTCTTCGGAGTGGTTATAGCGCTCCACGTAATGCCACACGTTGGGCATGTGGCAGCTCCATAACGATTTTTGGTTAGCTTTTTCTTTCGTTTTCTGTTTCCTTTTTTTCAGTAGGTGCATGTCGTGCTACATGTTGCCTTTTGCCCCACTGCTACGCGCCTGCTTTTTTTTCCGAGTGCGACATTCGCCTTCTTTAGCGGGGTCTTGTGGGATATTTCAAACTTCAAGTGACACAGCCCCATCTGTACCTCTTTTGCACATCGTGCTTACTGCATTGGGTGCAAGTATGGAACCAGACATTTCGGTTGTTATGTATCCTTTGCAGAGCTTCAATTTATCTAGCTGTTCCCCAAGTGCCACCAGACTGCTTGAATCGTTTGCTTCCGTAGCACAAGGAAGGGTCCTCGGCGTCGCTACCTTTCTGGAAATATTGTTATACTTGCTGTTCTATCCACAATAAGTGCCTTCTCAACAATTAGGACTTGCTGTAAATGTGTTCACGTCGGTGTTTTGAGTGGTCCATCCACGGAGCTGCTTAGTGCTTAATAATTCTGACAGTTCTGTAACTGAGCAAGAGCCGCTCAAGTGTTCTGGGCAAGCACCCTCTTTTCTCTCGGCACTCGTTCCGGTCTGTAAGTCTGCCTCATGCGAACGTATGGGAACAATACGGTTCCGCAGTTCCCGCCGCGCTCTCCCCATCTCGAGAATTTTTCCGTAAATGTTGCGTGTCCAGCACTTGGTGATGTCCCCGGTGCGTATTGCTTTTCACAGATGAGTCTGCGGCCATGAAACACTCCGCCTTTTCCTGCAAGCACTTGCTCGCATTCTTCTCGTAGCTCCCGGGTCTCTGGCACCTTGAAAAAATGCACTAACATTGAGCTTGTGCCGCCGCTCTTGCTGCTTCATAAACAACCAGATGCCGAGTATTACCCCCTTACACACTCTAGGCATATTGGCTCATGGTTAACTGCCGAGTGCCGTGTCACAAACGTCTGCAATTCTCGCTCGCGCGACGCTTCGTCGAAGGAAGAGCGCCGTCGTGTCGGGAGAGAGATTTTCCACAACTTACTTTGGGGGGAACGGCGCCTCCGATCCGTTCCCACACCAGCAGCAAAGTGCACGTGTTCGGGGCGGGGGAAGGCACCTCCGGCAGGAGTGCGTACGCCGCGAGAGAATTTGACTGCTTCGGCAGTTGACGTTAGCGCGGTCGTCGGTGTTGCGAGTCTCGCGTGGGCGGCGGGCGCGGAGTGTCCCGCGCAACGAATCGAGTCGGCGAAAACACCGCGCACCCTCGTTGTCTACCAAAGCTCGCGAGACCATCGGCGTCATCCCGGCATCTCCCCTACGAGCATCACGAGCTGGCATCGTCCGTACAAAGCTTTTATTGTGCTTTTCTTGTTACTTAGTTCTTTTATTATATTATAACAAGCTTGAAATATTTCATTAGTGTGATCGCTGTGTCGCACAAGAAGCGCGGAAGCGGGTTCAGAACCTTTTTGATACTGTTGGAAATCATGCTCGCGCGGCGCTGGATGAAGACGAAAAAGAGGTGATGCGCGCGACCAGTAGAATGTGGACGGGAGGCTTCTGACCGATCTGTTTCACCATGTTGGGACGGCTTAGCGCTCTGCGCCAATAAACCTGACAGAAGTGTCTTTTCCCACATCGTATTTTTGGTGCCGAACGACCCGGGAAGCCAGCCAGTGCCTTTGCAACGTGCGACTTCTTTTGGGAGAGACTTCTGCATCGAGCCGTCATGGAGCGGATCAAGAACAAGCGGGCCGCTCGCCGAGCGCAAAGCACGAAGATCGTTAACGAGGTGAACGAGATCCTTCAATCCGAACAGTTTGCCCCGCAGGGGGCGTCTGCGAAAGCAGGCGTTTGGTGTGTGGCGACACCACGGACCCGAGCTAACGGGGGGTTTCTACCCCCTTCCCATGCCTCGCCGTGCATGGCTGAGCCGTGTCCGGGGAAAAGGGGATCCTGGGGGTTGAGCTGACGCCGGGTGATTGGACCTTTAAGGCCCCCGGCTGAGGCAACACACCCCTTTGGCCCCAACTTCACGTAGACGGCACCCCTGGGCTGACCCACCCAGGGGAAATCGGCAGTCGCCTTTTCCTGTCTCTTTCTCCCCTCATCTTCGTCTTTCTCTCTTGCTTTTTTATCTTTCCTGTCCTCTCCTCTCTTCAGTTTACTTATCTTTTCCTGGCGGCAAGGGTTAACCTTGTGTAGGTGCCCAAGCTTGGGTAGTTATATTGGGTTATAGTGACAGCGTACGGCTGGCGTCGGGAGGGCTTGTTTAACAAGTCCAGCCGCGTCCCCTTGTTGGGCTCCGTGGTGGGTGGTCGCCGCTGTTACCGAACACATTCATATTTTTATGGCTTCACAAACATCCGCCGTCCTTGATCGGTCTCGTAAGAGAGGCCGCACCGAAGCAAGTTTCCATTTCTCGACAGAAACAAAAGTTACCTTCCCGAAGTACCACATCATCCACAGTGAAAGCACACCTCTAAGAAAGCTATCTCCATTTTTTGGTGGCCAAGTGCCTAAAAGAAAAAATCGGACCCACATACAAAGCATCCAAAATGTCAAGCGGTGATCTCCTCCTGGAGCTAACCGAAAAGACCAAGTGCCTAAGCTATCCCAACTAACCAGCATTGGAGAAACAGTTGTCACCATTTCAGTCCATCGGTCTCTAAACACCAGCAGGGGAGTAATCTCCGAGGAAGACTTCTTAGCCCTTAGTGACGAAGAGCTCCTCGAAGGTTTCCAAGACCAAAATGTAATAAAAGTCCAAAGAATAGTAATCCGCCGCAATGATCAGGAAGTGCCCACCAAACACGTTATACTAACCTTTGGAACAAGTGAAATGCCCACCTCTCTCGAGGCTGGGTACTTAAAACTCAATGTCAGACCCTACATCCCCAACCCCAGACGCTGTTTCAAATGTCAAAGATTCGGTCACGCCTCGCACTCATGCAGAGGCAAAGAAACATGCGCAAAATGCAGCGCAAACGACCACAAATCCGAAAACTGCACATCCTCACCCCACTGTGTTAACTGTGACGGGGAACACCCAGCGTATTCCCGGTCATGCCCATGTTGGAAAAAAGAAAAAGAAGTGATCGCTCTGACCGTCAAAGAAAAGATATCATTCAGCGAAGCGCGAAAACGGCTGTCGTACCTTTTCCGCAGAAGTTACGCCGATGTGACGCAGTCGGGGGCAGCGTCACAAAGGCCTCAGGAGTCCACCGCAACCACACCCAGTGGTCCCGTGGTGACTCCAACCGCCCCCCCTTAAAGGAAGCAGCGCCAGCTGCTCCATCCACATCAAAGGGCCCGCAGACTCCGGTCTCCCTGGGCCCTAAAATCAATCGAGTACCAAGGCCTGAGATTCGTTTCTCAGCGCCGCACTCTCGATCTGCCAGCGCCTCTGACAAGGCAATGGAGATCGACCACAAAACCCCGGTGTCATCGACACCGAAGGACAAGCGCTCCCTCGAGCGTGCCAAACAGGACAAGGTCCCAGTAACCACAATAAGTAAGCGATAACCGTAATGGTTATCGCATTCCTCTTTATTTCTATTTCTTAGTATTGTCACCTATCATCTTTTAGTTAAACCGATCAATCCCCAGAAGTACATTTGCTTAATTTTATTTCATCATGGCTTTTATCGTGCATTGGAACTGTAGAGGCTTAATTCATAACTTAGGTGACGTAAAGGAGATCATCAACAAGTTCTCACCGGTAGCTTTTTGCCTCCAAGAGACAAATCTTGGTGCAAAGCATGATCATTTCCTAAAGGGCTTTAAAGTTGCCCGAAAGGACCGCGAACATTGCAGCCGTCTTTCGGGAGGAGTAGCCATAGTAGTGCAGGGCAGCATTCCCACGCGAGATGTCCAAATAAACACATCTTTCGAGGCCGTAGCCGTCACCATTTTATCATACAAGACCGTCACCATCTGCTCGCTGTATATTTCACCTCACACCCTTTTCACCACTAAAAACTTAGAAAATTTAGTGGAACAGTTACCAAAACCATTTATTTTAGTTGGGGATTTTAATGCTCATTCCACCCTTTGGGGTAGCGATAAAACTGATCAAAGAGGGCAAATCGTTGAAGATTTCGTTTTGTCAAACGATATTTGCCTTTTGAACTCCGGCGCTTTTACCTACTTCTCACCAACCTCACGCACTTTTAGCTGCTTAGATCTTGCCCTATGTTCACCGTGTCTTTTTAGCGATCTTAAATGGGAAGTCCTCGAAAATTCATATGGTAGCGACCACCAACCCGCCATTATCAAACTCATGCCATCGTATCAAACACTGGCCACCAAGCCACGCCGGTGGAAATTGCAACTCGCAAACTGGCCGCTTTTTTACACATCACGCAAACCTTGAACATATTTTTTCACCCGAACATTCTGTTCAGGAACTCAACAAAAAGTTCACTGACGCTATCATTTCAGCGGCGGAAAAGGCGATACCGCAATCGTCTGGGATTGTACGAAAGAAATTAAATCCCTGGTGGACAACTGAGTGCACCGAAGCCAAAAAGCAACAAAACAAGGCCTGGGGAACCTTACGGAGGTACCCGACCTATAGCAACCTCATAAGTTTTAAACAGGCGAAAGCTAAAGCACGATATATCCGAAGGCAGGCAGAAAAGAGTTCTTGGCACAAATACATATCATCCATTAATAGTTCAGCCACATCTAAACATATCTGGGATCAGGTGAGGAAGTTCAGAGGAGAATACTCATCGTACACAATACCACTGCTTACAAGTCCAGACACACAAACAACACTAGAAGACCAGGCCAACCTTTTAGGCAAACACTTTTACGATGTATCATGCTCAGCGAATTACACCAATGCATTCCTTAAATACAAAGAAAATGCTGAAAAACAAAAACTCCCCCACTGCTACCGCCTCAAATGAATGTTACAACCATCCTCTCACACTACACGAATTGCATAGGGTACTTTCCGCCGGTAAAAAAACGGCAACAGGGCCCGACCGGGTACACTACACAATGCTGGCGCACCTATCACAAGCATCGGCGGAGGCTCTTCTCCAATTCTTCAACAAAATATGGGATATCCGGCATAATACCTGAAGATTGGAAAAACGCGATAGTCATACCTCTCTTAAAACCTGGTAAACCCCCAACATCCCCGAGCAACTACAGGCCGATTGCATTAACAAGTTGTCTGGCAAAAACATACGAGAGCATTATAAACATTAGACTCACCTTCATTCTCACATCAACACAGCTTATAGACTCGCACCAGTGTGGATACAAAAAAGGCTGTTCCACCACTGACCATCTCGTTAGACTGGAACACGAAATACGAGATGCATTTCTACACAAACAGTACTGTCTCGCGGTTTTCTTCGACTTAGAGAAGGCGTATGACACGACGTGGCGATACGGGATTCTTAGAGACCTTGCAGACATGGGGATTCGTGGAAGAATGCTAAACTGCTTATGTGATTTCCTTTCTAATAGAACATTTCAAGTACGTCTCGGCACAGTACTCTGTCGAGTATTTGTCCAAGAAAATGGCGTGCCACAAGGTTGCATTTTGAGTACAACACTCTTCATAGTCAAAATGAACTCCATCAACAAGGTCATACCTCCCACAGTCATGCACTCCGTCTACGTTGACGATCTTCAGATCGCCTGTCGGGCCTCCAGCCTATCATCCTGTGAAAGGCAACTGCAAATAACAATCAATAAGCTTACAAAATGGGCTGACCAAAATGGTTTTGGTTTCTCGGCACAAAAAACTACCGCAGTTCTTTTCACGCAAAAACGTGGATTGTACCCTGACCCTGCTCTTAAGCTAAACAACATTGAAATTCCGGTAAAACAAGAATACAAATTCTTAGGAGTTACATTTGACCAAAAACTCAACTTCCTTTCCCATATAAACGCACTAAAAGTTAAGGCAAATAGAGCACTCAACCTTCTGAAAGTGTTATCTCATAAACACTGGGGTTCCGATCGACTCTGCCTGCTGCGAATCTATCGTTCCATCGGCCGCAGTATCTTGGACTATGGTTGTGTCGTCTACGGCTCGGCACGGCAGTCTTACATTCGGCGTCTTGACCCTGTGCACAATCTCGGCCCACGTCTATCCAGTGGTGCTTACCGAACATCGCCAGTGGAGAGCTTATATGTGGAATGCAACGAACCTTCCTTGAGTCACCGAAGAGCATTACTAACTCTGTCATACGTCTTAAGAATAAGGTCGTCACCTGAACATATCTGCTACGAAATTGCCACACAGTGTAACTCGCGCTTACACTACCTAAACAAACCCAACCTAATCAAACCACTTGTCCTTCGCTTCGAGGAACATTGCCACATTTATGCCATCCCTGAAGGAGCACTACACGTCGCTTTTAAACCACCAAGGCTGCCGCCATGGTTCGACCTGTCACAGCTTTGTGAGTTTTCACTAAGCCGTTTCAACAAAAAAAGCACCCCACCAGAACACATAATTCAAGAATTCTATACACTTCAGCACGAATATAGGGATTACGAAGAATCTTACACAGATGGCTCAAAAACAAAAAACCATGTGGGTATAGGGATCGCGACAGCGGAAAGTGCAGTTTCTGTGAGAGTACCTCGTAGCTTTTCCATTTTTTCAGCTGAAGCTTATGCCTTGAGCGAAGCAGTTCGGAAAATCATCGCTGGCAAATACAAGAAAGCAATCATATACACCGACTCACTAAGTACACTAAAAGCTCTACATATAAAATCCGAATGTGAGCCATTAGTGGGTGACATTTTAAACATGGTATATTTAAACAGCCAGGCAGTTTCCATCCGTTTCTGCTGGGTCCCAAGTCATGTTGGGATACCTGGAAACGAAAAAGCAGATATGTATGCTTCATTGGCAGTCGACAAAACAGTAGCCAATGTGAAAATTCCCCTTAAAGACATCCAGAGAACAATTCGTCTAGCTCTACTAGCGAAATGGCAACAACAGTGGGACACATGCACGAATAACAAGCTCCACATGGTGAAGCCCGTACTTGGAGAATGGAAGACGTGTCGTCACCAGGAACGGTTTGTTGAGGTCATATTATCCCGACTCCGTATTGGGCACACACACCTGACCCACAACTTTTTACTTACAAATGAACAACAACGAACATGTGAAAAATGTCAAGAACCATTGACAGTTATACACATACTCATCACATGTCCCCACATTGAAACGTACAGACAAAAATATTTTGGCCAACTATACAAACAACAAACGCCTTTTCACCCTGCTCTTCTTCTTGGAGATGATCCCCTTGTACCCTTGTCTTCTGTGCTGAACTTTTTAAAAGACTGTGACTTTTTAAATAAGCTGTAAACGACATCATTTCACAGTTTCATTACCTATAACCTTGTGTCTGGCGCAGCATAGCCTCAGCTGCTTTTGCGCCATAAAAAATCAAATTAACTAACCAAAATCCGAACAGTTTGACCTTTCTGCGCTTCGTGTCCTTCCTGCAAGGCCGGTTGAAGGCGACGAGGTCCGAGGTAAACGTGCTCAACGCCGAATTGGAAGCAGTCATGACCGACGAGCAAGTCATAGAAGATTATGATTCCGTCATGGAATACGACGAAGCTGCTGTCTCCGCGTTGGCCTTGCTCGATGACAATATTGACACGCTCAAGATTTCCTGTTCGCTTCCGACAACGGAGCCACCGACCGCAGCTGACGGGAACCGACCGACTGCACCCTCAACGAACACGACACGCTCACAACGTGAATTTGCCGCCAGGTTGCCGAAGTTAGAACTTCTACGTTTCGACGGAACGATCACCCAATGGCAGCCGTTCTGGGACATGTTTCTGCATTCTGTCCACGAGAACCCGAGGCTGTCTGAGACGGACCGCTTCCATTACCTGGTTTCTCTGCTCGACGGAGCTGCTGCTAAAGCTGTCGCCGGAATCCAAGTGACGGAATCAAGTTACAACGACGCCCTTGGAATATTGAAGCAGCGCTACGGCAACCCCAAGTTGATCGAGCAGAAACTCCTTGAAAACCTACGCATGCTTTGGTCGGTGACATCATCGAACAACGTTACAGCCTTATGGAAGTTATTCGACGACACTCAGCTCAACCGAAGAGGACTCGCCAACCTTGGGTGAGCGCTTCATCTTACGCTTCAATGCTATGCGAAATAATCCAGAAAGCTATACCCCCAAGATATGGTAGTAGACTATTACAAGAGCGAAAGCATCGAGTCCTGTTCCTCATCGGTAGCCACACGCAGCGGTGCAGATTCAGCTGAACGGGAGTTAGAGCGCCTGCTGAAATTTCTTCAGGTAGAAATTGAATGTAGAGAGAAGTGTGCTCAGACTAGGACACCAAGGCTGAACGAACCACGCCCTCAACAAAGTACAAGCTTAAATATGACATCGATTCCTGCGGCAACGGTTCTTCACAATAAGGCAGATGTCTTAACAGAACAATGCTTCTTTTGTTCTGGCAATGACCATAAGACTGAACGATGCACCAGTGATGTTAGCCTCGAAGACAAGCGCAGTATGCTCAGGAAGGAAGGTAGATGCTTTAAGTGCACCATGAAGGGACATCTTGTGCGGGACTGTCGATATTTCGAAGCAAGGAATAGATTGGGATGTGTCACTTCCGAAGGCTCTCGAAGATGAGTGGAAGAAGTTTACGGCAGAGGTTGAAGACATAAAAGATTTAACTTTGAAGAGGAGCTCACTAACCAAAGTCAACACGGACGAAGCTTACTTCCAGCTTCATGTCTTCTCTGACGCAAGTCCTCAGGCATACGGTGTCGTCGCCTACTTAAGGGTCGAAGATAGATCGGGAATCGTCTATGTCCAACAGCTGCTCGCGAAAGCTCGGGTCGCTCCTATCAAGAGGCTGACGTTACCGCGCCTTGAACTCGTCGGAGCTTGCCTGGGTGCGCGGATAGCAACGTTTCTACGCGAGACGCTACCGAAATGCGATGAACACTTCTGCTGGACCGACTCGAACGTCTGCCTATGTTGGATTCGGTCGTCACCCACTAAGTGGAAACCCTTTGTATACAAGCGAGTGATATGGAAATTCAAGAGCACACCGATCCTAGTCGCTGGGGTCACTGCGCCGGGAAAGTCAACCCGGCTGATTTCCTAACAAGAGGTGTGTCAGCCCAGAACCTTTCACGAATTCGCTATCGTGGCTTGGCCCCGAATGGCTCATTTCGCCTCAGGAAACTTGGCCGAAACAAGAAGAGAACTTCGACAACTCACCTGACATGTTAATCGACGAAAGAAAACCAACAAATAACGTGGTTCTAATGGCCCAGAGCAGGACGCTCGAACCTCTATTCGAGGTTACTAAATACAGTCGCTGGAAGACAGCCCTTCGAATCACGGCTTGGGTGAGGAGGTTCCTTCACAACTGCCGAGCAAGTAATATTACGAGAAGAGAAGGTCCTCTGTCGGCTCAGAAGATTGTAGAAAGCGAAGACACGTGGATGAGGACTTTGCAAGCACAAAGCTTTGGAAAGGAGATTGTGGCCCTAACCTCCAACAAAGCTCTCGACAAATCGTCGGCCATACGACACCTTCACCCTTTCGTGGATAGCAAGGGCATCATCAGGATCAAGACTCGCCTAGACAACGTAGAGGCTTCGGAAAATGTGAACTGCCCCGTGCTGTTACCCGCAGATCATCGTTGCACGCACCTCCTCGTAGACAGCGAACATCGACGTCTTCTGCACAGTGGTGTCGGTGTCACACTCACCGAGCTGCGGGAGAAGTTTTGGATAGTGCGCGGCCGTCAGTGTGTTAAAACGGTGATTGGCCAGTGCGGTGTTTGTGCGAGGTTTCGTTTGAAAGCCGCTTAAGCTCCTACAGCCCCGCTACCTATCGACCGAGTCTCGAAGTCTCACCCATTGGAAGTCACGGGCGTAGGCTTCGCTGACCCAGTTTTTGTAAAGGGAAGCAGCTCTGTGAAAACATTTATTGTGGTGTTTACCTGTGCTGTAGTGAGAGCAGTTCACTTAGAACTTGCGAGTGACATTACAGTGAATGCTTTTTTATTGGCCTTTTGTCGTTTTATTTCACGTCGTGGCTTGCCAAGTGTAATTTATTCTGACTACGCTCCAACGTTTAAGGCAGCCAGTCGTGAATTGAAGCTGTCATATGGACTTCTACGTGATGTACAGGTACAGAACTTTTGTGCATCCAGTAATATCAAGTGGAAGTTCATTGCTGAGCGCGCGCGCGCTTCATGGTGGGGAGGTTTTTAGGTACGAATGATTCGAACGGTTAAAAACTGCCTCAGGAAAACTCTAGGAAAAGGATGCTTCAGCTTCGAGCAGCTTGGCACGTTATTAAAAGAGGTCGAGGCAGTGATAAATTCTAGGCCACTGACATATATTTCTGATGATACTGCCGAAACAGAAGTACTGACTCCTACGCACTTTTTGTCAGGTAGACGTCTCACGGCCCTTCCACAAGCACAAATTAGCGAGAACTCGGGAGGCCGCACAGAGACGCTGCGCGCATGGAGACGTAGACAAAAACTAAATGAATTTTGGGAACGCTGGTACAAGGAATACCTACTGACACTAAGAAGCGCGCACAGCAGGTCACAGAAGCTCGGAAACCGTTTAGAGTGTGGTGATGTTGTCATTATTAGAGATAACAAAGTGCCTATCACGTTTTGGAAATTAGCTAGAGTTCTTGAAATCTTAAAAGGGAGCGATGGGCACGTCAGAGCATGCAAAGTCAGACTAGCAGACGGCACGGAACGCACGAGACCGGTTCAACTTCTTTGCCCTCTGGAACTGTGCAAGTGACATCGTTGGCCGCGGAGGATGTTGGAAATCATGCTCGCGCGGCGCTTGGATGAAGACGAAAAAGAAGTGATGCGCGCGACCAGTAGAATGTGGACGGCGGGCTTGTGACCGATCTCTTTCACCATGTTGGGACGGCTTAGCGCTGTGCACCAATAAATCTGACAGAAGTGTCTTTTCCCACAGATAATTTTTCTTTGTGTTTCTTTTAGTGTCGATATTCTTGAATTATTTTATTGACATGCCGGGTTGTCCGTGCTTTTCTTTTAATAATGATATCTGGGGTTTAACGTCCCAAAACCAAGATATGATTATGAGAGACGCCGTAGTGGAGGGCTCCGGAAATTTTGACCATCTGGTGTTCTTTAACGTGCACTGACATCGCACAGTACACGGGCCTCTACCATTTCGCCTCCATCGAAATGCGACCGCCGCGGCCGGGATCGAACCCGCGACCTTCGAGTCAGCAACCGAGCACCGTAGCCACTGTTCCAGCGAGGCGGACGTGTGCTTTTCTTTTGTACCCGCAGTTATTCATTCAGTGTGTATTTTCTTGTGTCTTTCTTTTTTTTCATCGCGCATAATATTGTTGTTCTTTTCGATTTTGTTAGCTCTTGCCATAGCCGTCGTTCCAGTTAAATGCTCGTTTGTTCTCTGTATTAAATGTCCGTGCTTGCTCAATCAGTCCATCAGACAACCCGAACATCGTTACACGTGCAAACCCGCACGGGTCGACCGGCCGTCAAAAATTCGAAATGCACCACGTCGAGGCCTTTTCTTTTGCCTCATGTAGGTAAAAGATGATTGGAGATATCCTGTCGCGAAAGAAGGCGCCATCGCTCTAATGAAACATTGAATTTATTTAGTATGTGTGGGAGTGAATGTTTCAGCATTTAGAGACCATAGTTTGTTCGGCATTGAGGAACCTTTCAATGATCGCTCTGTCTAGTAGGTCGAGACGAGGTGCTGCGCTGGAAGCATGCTGTGGAGAAAATTTTTTTTCCTTTGTTAATTTCAGTTTTTAAAGACGCTAAGAAACAATATTCATACATGTTAGCTTGGGACTGAATTTATTGAATAAAGACAAGGTGTGTGCATTGTAGTCAGCATTTGCAGTTGGACGCAATGCCTTTTATTGAAGTGTGAGTAATTTCTGCTTAGAGTGCAAGGTGCCAGTACTAAATACCAAAAGACCGTAGCGTAACTGTGAGCAAAAGAGCGTGTTGTAGATCATTAACATCTGAATAGTTGGTAAAAATTACTGACATTTCCTTAGCATGCCTAGTACTTGTCTCGTACCATTTCGCTTTGTGAATCCCATAACATGTGCTAATTAAAAATAGTTCCCAATGCTGTAGCCGTCGAAGAAAAATCAATCTCAGAATCATGCAGGTGATGTTTTGAAGTAGCTTCGTACGCTGTTCCTGGAATGAGGAATGTAGGGAAGCTAGGAAAAAACAGAATAAAGCTTGGGGATTACTTCGTGACCATCCAACCGCTGACCACCTCGTTAATTTTAAGAAAACCAAGTCGCAGGGCAGACGAGTGCGTCGACAGGCGAGGAGAGAAAGCTGGCACAAATACATATCTAACATAAGCTCCTATACGGATGAAAGTAAAGAGTGGGGTAGCCTAAAGAAATTAAACGGCGGGGAAACACAACCTCTACCCTTAGTGAATATCGAAGTTAATACTATAGAAGACCAGGCAGACTTTTTGGGAAAGCACTTTCAATATATTTCTAGTGCATCTCATTATAGCCCAACTTTCCTTAAGTTCAAGGAACGCGCAGAGCAGGAACGCCTTCAACGAAAGCGCACGAAAGCTGAAGCTTACAACCACCCGTTTACTGTAGCCGAACTGAAGGCTGCTCTGAGTTCCTGTAACAGTTCAGCACCAGGTGGTGATCGTATAATGTATGAAATGATCCAGAACCTACACCCTGAAACACTAAATGCACTTCTGTCCCTTTACAACACCATGTGGGCATCTGGATACATTCCAACGTCTTGTAAAGAAGCGATTATTCTTCCCATACATAAACAAGGCAAATACCCGTCCCTGGCCAGCAGCTATAGGCCAATAGCACTGACAAGCTGCTTATGCAAACTCTATGAAAAAAATGATAAACCGGCGACTGATCTATTTTAGATGTGAAGCATCTTATGGCGAAGCTTAATCCGGTGGTGGTGGTGGTGGTGGTGGTGTGCCGCGTGCCCACCCTTACTGCGCATGCGCAAACCCTTTAAAAAAATAAAAATAAAAAACCTCCTCTCCCCCTCTCTCTCCTCTAGGCATCCCTCCCAGCGGCAACCACACCCTCACTGCGCATGCGCCTCCCCTCCTCTCTCCCCTCTTACACTCCCCCCCTCTCTCCTCTAGGCATCCCTGCCCGCGGCGTCTACACTCCCACTGCGCATGCGCGTCCCCCTCTCTCTCCTCGCCTACGCTCCCCCCTCTCTCTACGCATCCCTGCCCACGGCGTTCACACTCCCACTGCGCATGCGTGTCACCCCCTCTCTCTCCTCTCCTACGCTCCCCCCCTCTCTCGCCTCGCGACGCCAACGCAGGCAGCGTCTGCTAGCGAGTTTCTTGGTTGAAAAAACCGACTGCTCGCGCTGCTCAACCGTTCACTGGCCACCCCGTATATATGGCAATGGATCTTGACCTCCAAGGTGGTGCCGGTGGAAGATTTCTCCTGTGCGTTGTTGAACAATAAAAAATTCGCAGCGTGCGCGTTAACTAAAAGCGGCGTGCGGGTCTCTGTGTCCAGTCAGAGTCTCCTGTCTCTCATTGCCCATTAGCAGCGATTGGCATGTTCCAGTAGGAAACACTGCTCCATCACTGCCTGCTTTGCGCCTCCCCAGTTTTCTCTCCTGCGCAACGCTGCGATGAGCGCCAGCGTCAACGCCGCCGCCAGTGTAAGCGTTAGCGCCCGCTGCTTCACATCTACACATGGTTCCCTTTAGCGGGAGATGGTGTAATTTTTTTCGAAAGCAACTACTAGACCCACTGCAGTGTGGCTTCAGGGAGGGCCGGTCAACACTAGACCACCTTGTCCGTATTGAGGGAATAATCAGAGACGCCTTCATCCACAAACAGTTTTTTCTCCGTATTTCTCGACCTCGAGAAAGCCTATGACACAACACGGCGATTTGGAATCCTCAGAGATCTTTCTGCGTTGGGTGTACATGGCAGCATGTTCAAAACAATAGAAAGTTACCTTTCCAATCGCACGTTTCGCGTTAAGGTGGGAAATGTCCTGTCGAAATCGTTCATTCAAGAAACTGGTGTGCCGCAAGGGGGCGTGCTTAGTTGCACGCTCTTCACTGTGAAAATGAACTCCCTTCGTGCGGTGATGCCTCCCGCAATGTTCTACTGTGTATATGTTGATGACGTCCAAATAGGCTTTAAATCATGTAACTTATCAATCTGTGAGCGTCAAGTGCAGCTTGGCCTGAACAAAGTATCAAAGTGGGCAAAAAAAAAAAACGGTTTTAAAATCAACCCCCCTTAAAAGCTCCTGTATTCTTTTTAACAGGAAAAGAGGCATAGTATCAGATCCCGAGGTTACGCTGGATGGACAGTGCATACAGATCAACAAGGAACATAAGTTTCTAGGTGTCATCCTTGAATCAAAACTCTCCTTCATCCCACACATCAAGCACCTTAAAACGAAGTGCCTAAAAACAATGAATATTCTAAAGATACTATCTCACACAACATGGGGAAGCAACAGGAAGTGCCTAATGGACTTGTACAAGAGTCTTGTCAGGACGCGTCTGAACTACGGCAGTGTAGTCTATCACCTCTGCCGCACCAAGTGCGCTAAAAATGCTTGATCCAATTCACCATTTGGGCATCCACCTAGCTACTGGTGCCTTCAGGACGAGTCCTGTAGAAAGCCTCTACGCTGAATCGAACGAGCGGTCGCTCCACTTGCAGAGGTCTTACATGTCTTTTGTATATTTTTCTAAAAGTGACCGCAGAGAAGGAACACCCCCTCACACTCTACAGTCAATGATTTGTCCAGTTCAACCCTCTTTCACAACCGTCTGTCCGTGAAGCAGCCCTACTCGCTTCGTGTGAGGGGGCCTAGCTGAGGAAATGGGTCTGTCACTATATGAACACTCTTTAATGGCTCCCGCTGCATATCTGCCACCGTGGCAGTGGCAGCTCATAGCATGTGATGTATCCTTCGAGGTAGTTACCAAACACGCGCCTATTGCACATATCCATACATACTTCCTTGAACCACAGCACAAGTACTCCGGCCACGAATTCTTTACAGATGCCTCAAAGTCTGACACTTCCGTGTCTTACGCAGCTTTTGGTGCCTCCTTTTCAGAAGCCGGCGTGCTGCACCCGAACACGAGCATCTTCACAGCCGAAGCATACGCGATATTTGCGGCCGTCAAGCACATTAAACAATTAAAACTGCCAAGTGCAGTCATATACACCGATTCCCTAAGCGTAGTAAAGGCCCTGAAAACTCTGAAAAAACACAAAAAACCCTATCCTTGT
>JALIZH010012937.1:0-24896 GCA_030522465.1 Rhipicephalus appendiculatus
CAGCTGGCGAATAAAGAGAAGAAGAAGCAGAAGAAGAGCTCGTGGACCGTACTGCACCATACAGTATCTCGTTATGCTGCAGTCTCTCGGGGTTACCACTGACGAGAGCCAGAAAAAAATATGCACATCGCCACCGACAGAAAAGGCACCCGGCGGTTCATTCAAAGAACAGGGTAAGCAACGACCTTCGTCCGAACTTTCCCGAAAAGACGGTCCCACACAAGGGGCCACCTCACTGTCTTCAACCATCAAGCTGGACATCGACTTCAGGAAGCGCGCTGCGCTTGTCTCCGTAAACCTGGTTATCATGCTGATCTCCGTCGTAGTGTTGTGGTACGCCCTGTACTCCTACGTGTTCCGTCCGTCGCAGCCGTACAAGTTCTGGACCAGCCTGGTCACCAAGTCATTCGTGTTCACGTTCCTCCTGCACCTCGACGTCTTCCTCATCATCGTCAGCGGCTTCTCCGCCATTGCAAGCGGCGTCGGCTTCGTCGGCGCGCTCCGTGAGAACATCCCGCTCCTGCAGGCCTACGAGGCCTTCATCGGAATCTTCGCCATCGTCCTGGTCATGGCAGCCGGTCTGGCCGTCGCTTTCCCGCAGGTCGCCCGAAGGAGTGTCATGAGGAAGCCGTCGTACATCGATTTCGTGCGCGCATACAGGAACAACCCGGACTTCCAGCACCTGATCGACTCGGTGCAGGAGTCACTGAGTTGCTGTGGTTTCTCCGCTGACTCTTTCCGGGATTGGAACTACAACGAGTACTACCGCTGCGACGCGGATAACCCGAGCGTGCAGCGCTGCAGCGTGCCCCCATCTTGCTGCCGACCCACGAACTCTTCGAAGAAGACCGCTGTGGTCGACAACTTGATGTGCGCAAGAGGCGTGCTCCTCATGGACGACGCTTCCGCCTGGGCGGTCGTGTACGTTCGAAGCTGCGCGGACGCCACGCAAGCGTACCTTGCCAGCAAGTATCACGTCTTCGCCGCGGTTGCCGTGCTGGTGACGATTGTCTGTCTGGCGCTGTTCGTCGTGACGCACGACGTGCAGGAAGAGATCACAGATCTGCGCTCGATATACGACACGTACTACGAAACGGTACATCATGGTCAGATGGCTATGCACAAGGCGGGCGTCATCAAGGTCGTCAATCCGGACGACGTCACAACTGAGGCAACAACGGGTATCCTTGGTCCAGGAAACTTGCGCAAGGAGCAGTTGACAACGGGTGGTTCGAGGTCTGTGGGCTCCACTGGCCAGGTCGCGATCTGACGAGTGTCGGCATTTTAAACACAGCTCTTAAGGAAAAATGCTGGTCGCATGATATATGACAGCGTTTGTATACGAAAGTTGTGAAATGAAGATTATTTCGACATTGCGATATGTATACGAGCCTATATTACGTTTTGCTGGTCCAGCATTAAATACCTTGTGAAAGGCTTCTGTGTGACTGGGGGGTTTTAAAACACCCACTCGTTGCGCAATTCACACATTTTGACGCATGGCACGATTGCACGCTTCTGCCACGCAATATTATAGGCCTTAAGAGGACTCCTTCCACTACGTTACATTCATATAGTGTTACTTCTTTTTTTTTCCAAAGCAGTGTCAAACAATGAACACTGGTACTGGTGATTCCACTGGTACGTAGCAATATTATAGATACGTTTATACACATGTCCAGAAATTTTGGATATTGCCCCTTCAGCATTTTCTGTTTTCTGATGCTTCAGTGCAGTACACCACCTTAACTGAATGGATGGCGTTTGAAAAGAAAAAAAAAAAAACACTATCTCAATAGATCAGCCGAGTTTCAAGAATTTTCAAGTAACATCGATTTGAGAGGGCTGACCTTGAATGACACGCGCAGAAACGAAACTGTTCGTGTTCGTCATACACTAATAACCTTCCATGCAAATTTTGGTGTCTGTCAAGTAAGAGAAACGACCACGAGAGCGACTTTTTCTAAACGCTCTTGCGTTAGAATTAGCAATGTGTGTTCTCACCCTTCCTGGGTAGATATAAACTGTCAGTAACCTGTGGCACAAACCCGCGCGTGGTATACGGGTATGTGCCACGCGTATCTGGCGGAAAGGGTATGACGACGTACACGACGGGATTGTCACATTATTCATGTCGTGACCGGCGTCTTATTCGTCAAACCATCTTACCCTCCTATAATAATTGTGGTTTACCCAAAGTTAAGGGGGTGATCACGAGAGTACCCAGACATAGGCGGCTAGATAGATAGATAGATAGATAGATAGATAGATAGATAGATAGATAGATAGATAGATAGATAGATAGATAGATAGATAGATAGATAGATAGATAGATAGATAGATAGATAGATAGATAGATAGATAGATAGATAGATAGATAGATAGATAGATAGATAGATAGATAGATAGATAGATAGATAGATAGATAGATAGATAGATAGATAGATAGATAGATAGATAGATAGAAACGGTCAAAGTGCCTGCAGTTCGCTAAGAAATGCTTTGCTTTTAAATGCTTCGCATTTAAAAGCTCGAGTAGCAAAATCTAGAAATTTTCTTGTCTAATGCGGCCCATCACGTGCACTCATTACCTAATCGATAACAAGGCAGCGAAACAAAGTCTCTTACACGGCTGCACAGTTGGGCGCAAAAAAAAAAAACAACAAAAACCAATCCTTGCTGATAGCGATCATGCCACGCGGCATTGGTGCTCATTGTTATCGCATCTATCTGCAGACGAAAGTCGCAGCAAGGACCATGCGAGCTCCAGAAGTGATCGATATCCCAGAGTTTCGCGAGCACTTGTGTCACCGTGTAGTGTGACAATTTAGCTGAGTGTTTATGCTGCGGCGGCGATCAATTACGACACGCGTGTGGCTTGAGACGTTAGCGTACACGTGCTGTTTTTTTTTCTTTTTGTTTTAGGGACACGGGCCACACACGGATGGTTGAGGTCCTTGAAGGCGTGGCGGCGTCAGTGGCACGTTGTGATAACATCGTTTCCTATGGACAACTTTTATTCAATTAGGGAGCGTATTCTGAGACAAACACTTTTGATAATATCACCATGTTATCGCTCTGTGTGCGCGCTGATTCGTTGGTTGAAGCGAGTTGAGCAAGTAGACGTTTGTGGCATTAGACACGTGAGATCCTACGTCACGCAAAACGACACTCTCTCAGAAAGTGATCGACTCATAATAATGCCCCAAAAAAGTCAAATAGGTGGGGATACTTTATTTAATGAATATCTGATTTCGTGCATAGCGTCGCATTTTCAGTGCAGCCTAAGAAACAATACGGTCTTTAGAATTATGCATATATGTATTTTCTAGTAAAGGAACACACCACCCAATACTTACGTATTGATTTTGCGCCTCACGTATGCGTAATATTTGCTTTTTGATCGACAGTGTTCACAAGTATGAACGCAGCCACCAGTTCAAGATGGCTGGGCGTTCAGCAAGTGCTTAAACTTTGGCCCGGTGGTTGAACCGTGTGACAGACAGACAGGCAGACAGACAGACCGAAATTTCTGCGTTCAAATATCCCAACAAAGACTATCGTCTATAATAGAGGTGGTGCAGATACGTGTGACGCATGTTCTGCAGCATAGCTGAGTACACTCCACTCCGAACCAAAAGACTGGCAAGGTGAATCTCAAAGCAAGCAAACCGCTAGTGATGACGTCATCGCCTACAAGCCCGGTTCTTAGTTCAACGACTTCAGTGTCGCTCTTTGAGCGTTATTTCGGGAGGCTAATGACGCACGGGCTTCGCCCGGACGCTGTTCTCAGCAATCAACGGAGCTGTTACCGAGGCCGTCGTACTTCTCTGATCCTCGAGGGCCATACGAATCCTGACAAGCTAAAGAAACGATTGCATGACTGTACGACAGTCGAACAAAAAAGAAGTTTTCGGTGCAGTTTTCTTTCGATGCTAGCTCCCTAGCGAAGGCTAAATTAGGGCCTAATCTGCGACGTCTGATCTGCGAAGTCACTCGGCTTTGTACACATTGTCTATTCTAACGATTATGTGCTGGCGTGACTGATAAGCTCGCAAGATTTAAGGGGTAAGCCGGGAAGAAAAGGAGAGTACAAGGGCGATGTAGCGCTCATTGAGTGAAACATCTTCGAGGCTCGGTTTCGCTTTTTTGTTAAGCACGGTGGGAGGCTTGAGCAACACGGCTCTCCGTGTTCTGCGTTACTTTTGCAATACCACTCTGCCAACACGCCTGTTGTTCTCGCTTGGCTTCATTAGGGAGTTCAATGCTCCCAATCACTTCTGTGTGAAATTCTGCCGACGCCCCATCTAAAAATATTTGGACTAACAAACGCCTTTTCACGTTTTCTAGTATCGTGTAGTGGTGCTGCACTCAATATACCTGACCTCAGAGCAGTGGGAGGCTATGCTGCTCAGCGTGTGCCCGAATGAACAACTCTGGGCAGTCCGGCTAGCCGAAGACGCCGCTGGCCGACGCCTGAGGAAAAAAAAAAGGGGGGGGGGGGGGGCCCTCCGGTATGGGCTGGTCTTCCGGCCCCGGCTCCCTTGACCCGAGCAAGGACAAAAAAAAGAAAAGAAAAAAAAACCATGGCTGATCTCTCGGTCAAATGAATCGGTATAACGCGAAAGTGAAACGTATCTTGACAGAGGTACTTGAGCGAATATTGTGCATTGTTTCGCCACAAGGGCGAAGGAATGAATGCTACTGCAACAAATTGTAATGTCTCGCGAAGAACGGCAAGCAGCTCGAAACTTGCGGCGCGCACCTCAAGCAGAAAGGACGCACGAAATGAGAATACACAGGACGAGTGCGGACTAACAGCTGCCACAGCTCGACACCTCAAGCGCGCTGCTCTAACATCGAGAAAGACGCACGAAACGACCACACACGTATACACAGGACGAGCGCGAACAACTGTCACAATTGTTACTTCGTGTGCGAGCAGCGCGCTCCTTTCGTAAACGTGGCCGCTGCGGCGACAGAAGTGACCTTCGTGCACTCTTTAACCATTGTAACTTCAAAGCAAACTTACGGTGGAAGCACAAGACGTACAAAGCGCCCCAAGGCCCCAATCACGAGATAAGCGCGCGCGCACGAGCGACCATGCCCAGTGGAGGAGCGCACCCATGGCAGCGAGAGGGAAGACGACCTTTAGAGCGCGCCCCCCGCGCCACCCTCGCGTCATCTCGCTAGTGATGACGAAAACGCGCTGAAATCGACGAGCTCTGAGGACCGCCAACGGTATATGGTGTATATAAATAGCTTGCCGTTAGCGAACTGAGGCACGTACGCTCCTGTGGCCGAGTGGTTACGCGCTGCACACTGCGGAGCGTGAGGTCGTAGGTTCGACGCCCGGCGACGGAACTTTTTCACCAAAGTTTTCTTTGATTTCATTCTGTGAGTTTGCATTTTACAACGTCATATTCGTGACGGAAATACGTCAGTGGAGCCGTGGTGGACCCCGGCATAAAACACTTTCGTGTTAAAAAAAATCACCGCCCAAGCACTCCGTACAGATGGTTAACCAGCGAAGCTGAAACTTGCGGCCACAGGCGGCGCTCCCAATGGCACGCGCGCTTCGGTGCGACGTAGAGAACGACGTAACTGACGAAGCAGCCAATGGAGACGTTTAGTGTTTCTCGCGGCGAACGGTTTTTCGTTTCGCCTAGCCATATACAGCTTTCGCCGTAAAAGAAAGGGTTTGTCTCTCTCTCTCAATACGATTGTCATGAAGGTGGTTATGATGATCATGATGATCTTTATTGGAACTACATAAAGTTCAGGTAATAGGTATGAATTCATTATAAGTAAGCTTGCGAACACGGCGCAATAGAAGAGATGAAGAGAACACAAACGATTGCGTTGTCTTGATCTCTCCTCCTTTCACCCTGTTTGCACGCGTGCTATCTTTTATTACGATCTTTTAAGGAGGAAGCCTTCGAAGCCTCATCAAATGCGAAATTTGACCGTCGGCGTGCCGCGTCGGCGGCGTCGGGGACGACTGATGCAATAAATCACAATCACGAGATGACGTCCCCGTATGACGTCACGATAACGTCATAGATCACCCATATATGTGACGCCATTGCAACGTCATCGTGACGTCACAATGACGTGCGTAACGTCACATTATGACGTCACCACATTGCATCGATGCTTGCTCAAAGGTTCACGGAGGCAATGCAAAACCAGGTGAGGTGCCTCGGATCTTGGCGGCAGTGCAAACCATGTATGGTGAAGAAAGCTTTCGGAGGGCGGCGGGGCAGCGTCAATACATCGGCTGAGAGGAAAAAAAAAAATTGGGGGACCCTTAAGCTTCGCCTTTAAGAGTTGAACGCGATGGCGATATCCCGTCCCTACTGCGTACTTCAATCACTTAGTGCATACTATGTAATGGGTAGTATGCTTTAAACCAGGAGAAATTATGCGCGGCAAATGTGGGAAATGTTTTCGAACTTGATATGCACCCACTACGTGGTGTTAAGGGAATACGCGCAGTAAGGTGTGTGCCGTTTGTAATGGGTGGCTGGCTTTAAACTATGGAATCGTTATGATAGTCACATATTCTGACGCCCGATGGCAATTTACGCTTGTACCACGCGATATTCCTGGGATACTGCATGTTATATTGCGACGCCTATATAAAGGACGCTTGCGTTTGCGAAGCATGCAAGTTATTTTCACTGCATTTCCAAGCAGAGGAAGTTGTTTTCACAGTATATCCAAGCAGAGGCATGGCTGTGTGGTAGAACATCTGCTTGCCACGCAGACGACCCGGGTTCGATCCTCACTCGGACCCGAAAATTTTTATTTATTTTATTTGCATCTTTCTCGATTTTTCGGTCACGGACAAGATGATGATTTTTCGCTCACAACCAACGACGCCGACGCCGACGCCGGAATTTCTGCGAAACGAGCTCTTTAACGCTATCGCGTTAATAAGATGGCTTTCACATTGGATTCGTCCTAAGTGAATGCACAAGGGACCCTGTGAGTTTTATTGGCTTCCCAAAACAGCACCAGCATGCTCGTAAAGGATGCGAGTAAAATATTAGAGATCGCAAAATGTACAGGCAACAAAATAGATGCCTTTTATACTGCAGCCAGGAATTACGTTATGTAAAAATTTATATGAAAACCACGAAAGCGGAAGAATAGGGTGGTGATTTGAGCTATACACGGCCGTCAGACGTTACGTGTATTGAGGGAGGAGCTCCCTTTAAGCTTTTTCGTTGCTCCGGTTAGTGGGAACAGCAATTTTCGTCATCATGAACCGGTACATCCTCGCTTCGTTCACTTTAGCTGCTGCTTCGCTCCCACAACACGTGCGAAAATTCTTTTTTTTTATTCAAATGGTGAAATAGGAGAGGTTGATGCGATTCATTCGTGGTGGCCTATAAGAACTATGATGGGCGAGTTTTACGTGAATAAAAATCTCGTAACGTCATGTAACGACTAATCACGGGATTAAAATCGTGTAACATCAGGTATGGATGAGGCAAGGGACCAGAATCACGTAACATCACGCAGCTGGTCACGTGACTAAAAATGACGTAACACCATGCAAGTAGCCAAGAGGCTAAAAATCACACATCTCGTAACATCAAGTCACATGACTCAAATCACATAATCACTCACGTGACAAAAAGTCACGTAACACACGCAACTAGTCACGTGACTGAAATCATGTAGCACCACGTAACATTCACGTGACTAAAAATTACGTAACATCACGTGCTTAATCACGTGACTAAAATTATGTAAGATCACGTAACTATTCATGAGCCTAAAGTCCGGTAGCATCCCGCAACATCTAGTCACCTGACTGAAAATCATGTAACATCACGTAAAAACTAGTCAAGTGACTACAATCACGCAACATCGCTTAACAGCTAGTCAGGAGGCATGTTCCCGCCATAAACCACGTAAAAATTAGTCACGTGACTCAAACCACGTAACACGCAGTCCCATGATTGAGATCACGTAAGATCATGAGACACCTACTCACGTGACTGAAATCACAAACATCACGTGACAGATAGTCACGTGACTAAAATGACGTAACACGTAAGAACTAGTCACGTGACACGTTCCCGCCAAAAAACCCAACTACACTAAAATCCCAACATCATGTCAGCTAGTAACGTGACATGGTCCCGCCATAAACCATAAACAACTTGTCATGTGAATAAAATTACGTAACCTCACGCAACAGCTAATTACATGTCACGTTCGCGCCAGAATCACGTAACGGCTAGTGACGTGTACAAAATCTTGTAACGTCACATAACCCTAGTCGCGTGATTAAAATTACGTAATGCCCTATAACAACTACTGACGTGACTAAAATCGTGTAACATCACGTAACTACCCACGTGCCATGTTACCGACAAAATCACGTGACAGGTACGTAGTTTGGGTAACTGACCGAAACCGGAGAATAACCAACCCTTACCCTACTTAGTAATATCGTGAAGCATCTCTAGCAAAAGCTTGGCATTACCTGCAAAACTTAGCTAGGTGGAAACTATAGCTCCGCTGTTGGTTCAGGCAATGCGCCACTAGTGCCAGTTGCGCATTTGTTTATCGAACAGCGTGATGAACTTCTTAAGTGGCACGGCTGTATATTCTAGCCTCCATGAAGCACTACACTACGTCCAATGTGAAGTGGTCTTCCCGTAGTGCGTACTGGGCATCCGCACATGGGACGACAACGCAGCGCGTATGCCTAACTAATTGCGCTATAGAATAGACACCTGTCACGATATACCTCTCTCTCTCTCTCTCCCGTCCCTCGCAATTTCCCTTGCCTCGGTAAGGAGCAGTAGGCTAGAGACTTTTCCAAACTGCCTTCTTCTGCCTTTACTTTACTAAACACTATAACGATGATTATGAAATGATCCCCATCATCCCCTTCTTATTCCACTTCTTGCAAAGATTGCAAAGACTTGTCACGGGAACAGCGCACAAAAGAGGAAACATATGCACCAATAGTCCTCACTGTGGAATAATTCTATAAACCAGAGTAGACAAGTGCTGGGTGCGATGGAGACTGGGGAGTTTCAAGTGAGATTTTAGGAAATTGTCGCCTTCAAGACCACTGGCGCGAAAGTTTTCGGGAGGCTCGTAAAATAACAAAAAAAAAAAAGCGCGCTGATTGGTCGTAGAAAGCACTGACCTATTTTTGTGGAAGCACTTGCCCATGTCACAAGCAGGCGGCGTCATTAACGGCCGCAAGCAGTGCTGAATACGTTTCTTCGACGCGGAGAAACGCCCAGGGCGAGATCATCGTAAACAAATTAGTTTATTTGTTTCTGTTGTATCTAATGAGCCTTACGACAAACTAAGAAGCTCGTTTTTTTTACAGCTCAGGAGACGACTTAAAAAAAGCCTCGAGAGTGCCCAAATATACTAAAGCCCGTCTGGTCCCAAAAAACATTCGAATGAATGAAAGAAAAGAAGGCTTACGCAGCGCCATGCGAAATGTGCAGCCGTTAAAATGTTATTATTTGGCCAAAATACTTTCTTATCCTTGTTTGGTGCTGGGAGCTTCGTAATTGCGTTATTTTCACTTAATGTCATACAGAGGCGTCGGAGTTTGTTTCATATAAGCGATTAGATTAGTTGCACGTCCCGTGAAATAACAAAGAGGCTTTACACTGAGCCGTGTTTCTGCGATTAACAGCGTACAAAACTGGGCGAGTTGGTTGAACTTCATGGTTTAAAAAGCAGCGCAAAAAGACGGTACACAAGATGAAGGACGACACAGGACAAGCGCTGAACTAGCAACTGTCGTCTTTATTAAAAGAAAGCGAATAAATACAAGCAGTTTTGCTGCGTGCGCACCCTCTAAGCTGCAGAAATTGTCACGTGTTTTCAAGTAGGCTGATTTCACAATCATGAAGATAGATAGATGGGGCGGAAATGCAAGTATCATGATTTTTCTTGATGTGGAAAGCTTCGATGATTTCACGTGATCTTTGATCCATATGCCTGAAGATGACATGCGTGCCATCAAACAAAGGTTTACAGCCACATGAGCGACAATGAGAAGACAAATGTGATGTGGGTGTGCCCTTTGCAGCAACACATTGAAGGGCACACCCACATCACATTTGTCTTCTCATTGTCGCTCATGTGGCTGTAAACCTTTGTTTGATCGTACGCATGTCATCTTCAGGCACATGGATAAAAAAAAGTCAGTTTCACCGCAAGGCTGAAGCAATGAATGCGATAGCAAAAAATTGTAATGTTATACGAAGTGAGGCTGGCAGCTAACTCTTTTTGGATCCGATCTCACGCAACTCTAGAAAACGCTTGTTTAAGAGAATTCTCTTCGCGTTGAGAGCGCAGCACGTAGAAGGGTACACCGGCCCCCCGCTGACGGCCGCCGAGACGGGGAGATAACGCACGCGCGCGCGCCCGCGCTCGTAAAATCGAACGTCGCCCCCCCCCCCCCCCGCCCGCTGTCAGCCGCAGAGAAGGGGGAGATAACGCGCGCGCCCCCGCTCGTAAAATCGAAGGTCGCTCGAGGGACCCCCCCCCCTCGCGTCTTTTCACGCTCACGAAAACGGGCGGGGCCGGTTATATATATATACATATACATATACGGCAAATGACGCCGACGCCGACGGCGAAAACCAGCCGCGAGTGTCCATATAATTGCTATCGCAATAAAATCACGTGAAATCATCGAAGCTTTCCACATCAAGAAAAATCATGATACTTGCATTTCCGCCCCATCTATCTATCTTCGTGATTGTGAAATCAGCCTACTTGAAAACACGTGACAATTTCTGCAGCTTAGAGGATGCGCACGCAGCAAAACTGCTTGTATTTATTCACTTTCTTTTAATAAAGGCGACAGTTGCTAGTTCAGCGCTTGTCCTGTGTCCTCCTTCATCTTGTGTACCGTCTTTTTGCGCTTCTTTTTAAACCATGAAGTTCTGCGATTACTACACACGTCAGACACTTCAACAATAAGTTGGTCTTTCCGAAGCGAGCTCTGGCTCAGAAACGTTGAGACCCTGCTCATACGTGTGACTTGTACTAAGAGCACCTTAGGGAAGCGCGCAACTAGTGGCGTTCAATGGCGCGTATATGGCCGTTAGGTCAGCATGCAAGAAAATAACATGTATACCTAATGACATTGCCGCTTCAGTTATACGCTTCCTGGGGGTGGTGGCGATGTAACTGTTATAAATGTTTTTGCAAGTGTTACACAAGATTTCTCTTTTTAACAGCGAACCTATTTAGAAAATCATTCCTTGTCCGACGAAACAAAGAACTATCATCATCATAAACGGGTATGTGCAACAGAAATGGAGTAAGTCCCACCACTCACCACTGATCCACTAAAAATGAAGAAGGTAATGGTTAGCCCTACAACAAACTGCTGCGAAGCGACGGCGGCGAGCCCAAGACCCCGAGTGCGTCTAGGGAAAGGGAAAGGCAAACGTGGCGGCGAGAAGACCCCGAAGTGATGGAAGGCGTACGCCAACGACGAGGTGCCCGCACATCCATGGGAGTTGCGAACCTTTGGTTTCAGTGCGAGTTTCTATCTCTGGAGTTTGGACATCCGTGTCATGTTTGTGACTCTCTGTGGTTAAACTCGAACCTCTCCGCGCTGAGAATCAACGTAGAAACAACCTAGCATCAACTAGCTAAAGCCTAGCAATGACCTAGAAGCAACCTAGAACCTGCATCACTCAAGCTAATGCCAAGAAACAACCTGGAAGCAACCAGATTAGTCTTCATAATCATCCAGCTTGGGCTTTTCAAGCCTTGCGCGGCTTAGTGCAAGCTTGGCTAATTGTTTCTTTTAGATGTGAAGCATCTTATGGCGAAGCTTAATCCGGTGGTGGTGGTGGTGGTGGTGGTGGTGGTGGTGGTGTGCCGCGTGCCCACCCTTACTGCGCATGCGCAAACCCTTTAAAAAAAATAAAAATAAAAAAAAACCTCCTCTCCCCCTGTCTCTCCTCTAGGCATCCCTCCCCGCGGCAACCACACCCTCACTGCGCATGCGCCTCCCCTCCTCTCTCCCCACCCCCCTCTCTCCTCTAGGCATCCCTGCCCGCGGCGTCTACACTCCCACTGCGCATTCGCGTCCCCCCCCTCTCTCTCCTCTCCTACGCTCCCCCCCCCTCTCTCCTCTACGCATCCCTGCCCACGGCGTTCACACTCCCCACTGCGCATGCGTGTCACCCCCTCTCTCTCCTCTCCTACGCTCCCCCTTCTCGCCTCGCGACGCCGACGCAGGCAGCGTCTGCTAGCGAGTTTCTTGGTTGAAATAACCGACTGCTCGCGCTGCACAACCGTTCACTGGCCACCCCGTATATATGGCAATGGATCTTGACCTCCAAGGTGGTGCCGGTGGGAGATTTCTCCTGTGCGTTGTTGAACAATAAAAATTCGCAGCGTGCGCGTTAACTAAAAGCGGAGTGCGGGTGTCTGTGTCCAGTCGGAGTCTTCCGTCTCTCATTGCCCATTAGCAGCGATTGGCATGTTCCAGTAGGAAACACTGCTCCCATCACTGCCTGCGTTGCGCATCCCCAGTTTTCTCTCCTGCGCAACGCTGCGATGAGCGCCAGCGTCAACGCCGCCGCCAGTGTAAGCGTTAGCGCCCGCTGCTTCACATCTACACATGGTTCCCTTTAGCGGGAGATGGTGTAATTTTTTTAACATTTGACCCTAAAAACTGCCTGACTTCTCACTGGATACGATCTGCGGTTCGCACCAGGCACTTTTAAGGTAAACACTGCATTTGCGTCGCATCAAGTTTAAAGTGTATTGGACATGCATACTCGAAGTGGTCGAGATTCGTCAAAGAGCTGGAAAATTTGGTGTGTATATATATATATATATATATATATATATATATATATATATATATATAAATGAAAAAAATTGTAAACTTAAGGGCTCGTTTGCTTTGTTAAACACAGTATTAATGAGAACTGACAGACAAAGATGCCAAGGAAAGTATAGGGAAGTGTATATATATATATATATATATATATATATATATATATATATATATATATATATATATATATATATATATATATATATATACATATACATATATATATGTGTGTGTGTGTAACGTATGAACCACGACGTATCTCTGTTCTCTAACGTCACATATATTATATATGGTGTGACATGGTGATACAAACAATACAGCCAACAGAGAATGTAAACAAATCCACTGTAATAGAGTGAGCATGCGATTTATGCTCATTTATGCTCATTTCGATACCATAATGGAAACGAAAATAAGGTGTAGGGAACTGCATAACGAAGCCGTGCCACATCGCAAAAACATTTATGCACTGGCCATGCAGTTTAAATTGAGTGAGTGATTTCCACAAAACTGCTGAAAGTAATATCCGCGGCAACACACGACAGCGTATCTTGATTACATTTTCTTCTATTTCACGCTTTCTTGGACGAATGAAGGGGAAATGAAAAGGGAAGCGTCAGCGAGGAAATGTTTGTCATCGCGTGATACGCTCTCTCCTCGTCCGTGCTGCACGCCAGGCCAGCTTCGAACGACAGGAACATTTCTCAGGTACCGTCGAGAGCGTGCACGCGTTCGCGTGACAATGTGCCCCTCTCGATATAATGATGCCATTCCCCCCCCCCCCCCCCCCTTGCGAGCGACCACGGCTGTGACTTGTGGATCAAGGGGAACGCGCCCAGCATGCTGTTGTGATAGCGTGCCTGGTTGGTGGTGATCGCGTTCTGCGGATATGTTGCAAGTTGCTACAAAAACTTTGTCGTGGTCACTGCTATGCCGGCTCAATAGCGCACGACAGTGGGCTCAAGAAGAACAGTTTGCTGCTTGCACACAAGAAAAGCTACAGCACATAAATAAAGCCGTTCGTTAAAAGTTAGCTAAGCACTCTCGCCGATCACGCCTTGGCGATCCTCTCATAGAAACAACGTGCTCTATATTGCACGTAGCAGAAGCTGCATATATGAGCTACATCTGTGAGAAGCTTACTGCTCTTTTTCTTAATCCACACATATGTGTCTTATGCGGTAAACGATAAGACCTTTCGACTACACGTATCCTTCTGTCCTTGTGTTACTATGACCACCTGCGTTTTTTTTTTTCTTCTGATGATACTGCCGCGCTGTATTCCTAATTCACCGTGACCTTCCTTTAGTATCTGAGGCCTGTCATCTTGCTATTTCTTTCACTGTCTGTCTCTCTTCCTATCCTCTATATACATGTTGGTTTTCATTTCAACTTGAACATTACGCAGGCGTTGTTTCGTTTTAGCGGTTACAGTTGTTAAATTTGGTGTTTTCTCCATCAGTTCAAACAGTAACAACGATTAAAAGATGAAAATAATGACCTGATTGGCGATCGCCTTTGAAATTTTCAATAAAGAAGACGAGGTATGAGTCGACCCGCACACGTACGCTCGCGTAATACAGTGTAACCTGGTGGTTTTCAGTTATCTGTACTTCTGTAGCTACATTCTGGCGATGAGTAAACGCAATGATTCGATTCCACTGATTGTCGAATCAACGCCCTGTTACTCAATACACAATTCTGCCGGAGGAAAATTCACCGAAGTCGCGGCAAGGTCGAATAGAAAGTTTCGAAACTAATAAAACCAACTGCATGCGTCATACACATTCGTTCCTCCACGAAACATTGTGCAGTCAGTTATGCAGCACATAAATTACTTGCTCTTATTCAAAGAAGATGAGCCATCTTGGACAAAAATGTTGCGGAAAGTTCCTGCTTCTTAACCCTCCGTCGGGCTATCTGATCAACTGCGACAGCCACGCACACATCGACCTAATGAAGAAAAGGCGTAAACGACCAAGGGCAAAGTTTTTCGTTCGTAACAATTAGGTCGCTTCTAAGGAGGCTGTTGATGTTCCTAGGAAACGGTACCGGAGCTATTAACTCGGCCCATAACAATGTTCGTAACCGATAATGTTCTCGTGTACGGCACGTGGACGCTACACGTGCCGCTCTCCTCGTCTACGTACGATTCGCGTACGTTCTTACGTACCCGGTGCACCTCCCATATCAGTAGCATGAATTATTCGCTTTGTCTGCTATAGAATACATTGTCGACCAATTCAAAAACGCTTCCGCTTTGCCCTTTAGATATCGAGTTTCCGGAAACTTTATTCCCCAGCCTAAGGAATCGATGTTGCCACTAATCGACCGTTGATGGCTTTCCCAAGAAATGAAGTTAGGAAAAAAAGACGAAGCTGTGAGAGTTGTGATCACCCTTGCGCTTTTCCAGAGCGCATTCGATTAGATTGATTTTCTTTACAAGAACAAGCACATAGACACAGCGCAATGTTTCAGGGAGAAAAGGTTCCTGCACATCTCACGCAGAGTGGGAATCGATGTTAACCATCACGTTAACCTGACTAATCAAGAGTTAGCCAAAATCAGCCAGTGCTAGCCAAAACTTAGCAAACACTACGCAACAGTAGCCGTTCCTAACCAACATCAGCTAACACTAGCTGGCAATCAACCAACCAGTGTTGGTACTATGCGGAAAATCGAGGTACATGCCATGACATGTATGTTATGAATTTCTCGCCGTTATGATTATCATAAAATTAATATTTTAAGCTGCTGCTCATTTTTCATATGCATGACTCAGCAGAATGCGTACCTCCTTTGCCCTCTTGGTGCGGAAAAACGACAAAGCGTGTGACGAGTAATAGACACCACAATTAAGACTATTAACAAAACTATAGCTTGAATTAAACAGGATCAAATGCGAAGAGCAGATTGATGACCGTTGTCATCGCGTTGGAAGGAAATAAATAATACAAGTATGTCTGCTCTGTTAGACTCAATTCGATTGCTATCAAAATTTTAAAGGAACTAGCTTACGCTCAACTATGCTGAAAAAAAAAAGTGCAGTTGAAGAGCGTTTTGGAAACTGTTTCAGAAGAATTCGCTGCTGTTTGTCTCAGCGCATCCCCCGCCCCCTTTTCTACTTCTAACTCCTCCTCATGTGTGAAGCAAACAAAGTCATGTCGAGACACCGTGTTGCAACACCGAGACCACATGTATCGCAACTCTTTTTTAAAAATCAATGCACGTCGTACATGTACAAAGGCATATTTGAAAGAAGGCGCAGCAAATATCGTGCTTTGAGGTCATCCATTATATGTCGCAAGTGAACGAATAAATACTCATTTATTACAGTTAACACGATCGCGTTGCGAGTAGAAAGGCTTTTAAAGTGCTTGTGGTTTTTGCTTGTGATCGCGTTTAAAGCAGGCACCGTTTTGTAGAGTCACATTCCAACTTTAGCTACAGGTCCATAAACTCCGCAATGGTGCATAGTTAATCTGCCTTTTTTTATACAAGCATGATATACAAGGAAAACCACTGAGCACTATTGTCAGATTGCGACTCCAGCCGTACACTCTTAATCAGGTCCCACTTAAAGTGCTGCATATAGCCTGGAAACCGGACATTTTTCATCAGGTTTCCTGGCTATAGCCAGCATTCAACCAGGACCTGGTTAAGAGTGTAGTACTACAATGACTCGCTAGGACTAACACAGCACAGAAGAAAGCCAAGGAAAGTATAGGGTATGTTATGACGTAATTGTGAAGAAAGTAAAGTGGACAAATAGATAACCTGCCCCTGGCAGGGGACCGAACCTGCGATAAGAACGCGTCCGATGCTCTACCAACCGAGCTAGAGCGGTGGTCATCCTCCCGTCCACTTTATGATGTATATATGTGCATTTAAACGTGGCAGTATTAGTCAGCGGCGCTAGAAGCCATGACGGCGAGTGTGGAACACTGGTTCGGACCCTGCCAGGGACAAGTTTTCTTTTCGTCCACTTTACTTTCTTCACACAATTACTACAAATAACATTCCCTATACTTTCCCTGGCTTCCTTGTCTGTTCGTTCTAATTAATTCTGTGTTTAACAAAGAAAAACGAGCCCTTAAAATTCCCCTTCTTTCGTACAATGACTTGTGATTTTTGAAGCAAGTCGTGATGTTGAAACATGTCGCGATGCTAGTGACGTTCTGATAGCCCAGCTCAAAAGATTTTATTACGTTGAAGAAGTTATGACGAGGCAACAACAGGAGTTAACGTGATTTCAACTTTTTTCTACGGTCCGACTAAGCGACCATGAACGGCGGGGCCCTGCGCTCTGTTTTCAGTTCAGGACACGTTGGGCCTTTATCGAGCTCTTCGCAATGATAACAATATTGGCCATTGAAACAATCTGATCTGCATTTGCTCGTTTGCGGACACTACGTGAGTGGGTCCACCTTGTCTATACAGAACGTGGCGTTGCACATGCTTCGTAACGTAGCCGTAATGGTACAACGAGTCGAATCGACGAAAGACAGGCAATTATGCATGTTTTAAAGGTAATATATTGGGACACGTACACGCCTCACTCAATTTTGTCTTGCAGACTTTTTTTCATTACGGAAGTGCGCCTTTACAGCTGCTGCTCAGGATACATGACAGATATCCGGCCGATGAACTATAACCTCAGCGACATTCTTTAATGCACCCTATGTTTAATGCATCGTGGAGGTTTCTTGTGATGTCACGCGCATCTGCTGTGCAATTTGCGCAAGTTTTCATTTATAATTTTTTGGCGAAGTGCAATTGCCTGCCGCCTACACACAACTCCACTTTTCATTAAAATGTCTCACTCCTTCAATTTATCAATGCCTAAACCGCAATTACACTTGAACAAATGCCGTGTAATTACTGGGTGCATCCTACCATTAAATAAACAACCTAACTCATTTCCTTCCGTTAATTCTAGGGCTGAAACAAGGCGTACGATGCTTGTGCGTTTGTGTGTTGGCGAGCTATAGCGCATCCTCAAGAACAAAACGCTGGAGATGCGACGCTGTCTTTCAATATAAACGTGCACAGCCATAACATCAATCTTTTTTCATTCCTGTCAACAGCCAAAACTACACGTGCTCGAAATGCTGGCAACCGTCTTTCAGAGAAATGGTTCATGTTGAAGTCCGTATAACTTACGGGAACGTTTAACTATACAGACGTTGGTCGTCCTTAGGAAGTCAGTCAGTGGAACATCAAACAGTGGACGCCAAAGGCGTGTGCACAGGGGGAGGGGGAGGATCTACCCCCCCCCCCCCCCAGTCATGTAAGGGGGGACACCATGTCTGTCCCCAAACTTTTACTTAATCGTACGGGTCCCGTACGACGTTGTGTACTGTGCAATGTTATGGCCATGTAAGTTCTTGACAATAATGACAATAATGGATGCTGTGGACCCCTAAGGTTGAATTCCAAGAACTGTCTTTGCCATCTTCACTCCGGGAAAGCATTTTCAGTTTTGCAAAACCCGTTGCCAAGCTTTTTTTTCTTTCGGACTCGACAGAGCGGGGAGGGGGTCCGCGGCGCTAAAACTTGGCTCAACATCATGGATAACCATGCGCCCGCTTAAGGTGGTATGCCATTGACGTCATACAGCGGACGTCAATAATTGAACTAGTTCATGAACTATAATTCACTGAATAAGATTATAATTACGATAAGGCAAACGCTGGAATTCGAACAGGGGAGCCATACCGTATGCGAAAGAAATGCAAACTCAGTAGTGTAGGTGCGGGAGACACGTAGTGACGCAGTAAGGGAAGCAACTGATGCTGCAGTTGCCCTGGTAGCTGATAGGTATCTCGCAGTCACTGGAGTAATGAGCGGCGTTGTCCTTGCCACTGAAAACGTTATACCATGATGGCGTAAGAGATCAGACTAATCTGTTGGCCTGTTATTATTTTCAACATTCCAGTAGCGCGCATTTTACACGATTTTTCTTTTTTTTTTCTTGTGCTGGATAAGATACTTAGCACGTCAGGACCTATAGGTAGACACAGTGACAACACATGCGTCTTCTTTTGCCCTGTTCGTCAACATTTCAGCGTTTTTTCGTAATAAATCTCTCTACCGCGGCGGCCTCTAAAGGAACGGTCAGAGTATATGTCCAACAAGAACAATTACGCAGCGTATAAATCACGAATGGACTCGGGAATTCTGAACCTCCCCCTATACCCCCCCCTCCCCCTTGTGTACGCGCGGACACCTCTGAAATAGGCTCGCAATGTTTACAAAAAATCACAGCATATCCACGGAGTGAATGATGATGAGTGGGCGAAGCTGCGGAGGTTCATCGGTAAACCGTGAATCATCCGTGAATTCTGCCCAGTACATCATCACCGACGTGAGATCGGGCGCGTTTATACTAAAGGGTCGATGAGAGTTATGGTGACTGAAGCAATCATGGTTACACCATGAAATCTTCAGTGGTTTCGCCCAGCAGTAATCAAAGCGATAGTGTGTGTGAAATTTTATTCAATCTTCAACGACCGGTCGTCGTCCATGGTCCCCCAAGCAGCACGATCCGGCAAGCGCACTCGTACGGCGATCCGGGGGAATGAGAGATCCCCGCGCAATCGGAGAGCAGCTGCACCGCCAACGCCATCTAGCGTACCTTCACCCAACCGCCATATTGTACGCATGTCTATGGGACAGCGCCCACTCGGAAACGAGACGAGAACTGGAGGTGACGACACCATATCCACGGAGTGAATGATGATGAGTGGGCGAAGCTTCGGAGGTTCGTCGGTAAACCGGTAATCTTCCGCGAATTCTGCGCAGTACATCATCAATGACGTGAGATCGGGCGCGTTTATACTAAAGGGTCGATGAGAGTCATGGCGACTTGCAGCTCACTTTAATTTACATGTACGCTGTGAATTTTTTTTATTGTTTAATCACGCACAGGAGACATCTCACACAGACACTACCTTGGAGGTCAAAATCCAGTGCCTACTGGCTACTCAGGATGCATGGACAACCGAGAACCGCTCAGGTAATGCCATAAGGATCTTCACCCCTAAAATCAGCTGAGATTGCGAAGAATACGAAAAACGGAAACTTACAGCCCCGCGGAGCGGAGAGAACATTTATTAGCTGAAATGTCGTTGATGTCGATATCAACTTTCTACCGCGGCTTTACAAGGGCGAAAACGTGAATAGAGTCGTGTTAACAACAGCAACAACATTAAAGAAATAAAAGTGCGCAATACTTCCTGTCTGATGCAGATCGAACAACCGAAGCCTACCAAGCTCGTGCCACTGTCGTCGCGTTGGATGTCTGGAACTATAGAATCAATGCTGATCCCAGTGTTCCCAGCCCATTAGCACACGGGCTTGTCGTCGTTGATCGCTCTCCCTCCGAGGGATAGCGTGCAACCAAGCGAGACTCGTATATAAATGTCTGCGTGACGCCTCTCCTTGCGTCTCCCCCCGTTCCCTCGCTGTGTCATTGGCTTCGTGCAGATGCGACCGCCGCTTCCCTAGCATTTTCGGGGTTACGCATGGGTGACGCCCCGCATCCCGTCCGAGCTCCAACTGTCGGAGAGGGCTGATGACAGCGATACCACGAGTACAGCGTCTGGTGGTCGCATTGCTAATGCCACACTGTCCACGTGTCGATGATTGTATGCTATACGCTTGTCTGGGAAGCTGGCAAATCGTCATCGGACTCCCCCTTTGGCTTCCCACAGTCCCGTCTCCTATAGCTATATACCGGCTTTTCCTGGTATGCCGCGGATGGGATCACTCCCTAATCAATGCCCAAATTACTGGGGAAAGCAGTGCAAAAAGGAGGGGAAGCGCAAGCGGAGGGACTCGCAGGTCGAGCGCTGACTAAGCAGTGAAAATTTTATTAGTTCGACGATTTATAAAAGAAAATTGGCGAAAAACCAACGACACGTGATGTTACGAGTCCTAGCCATGATAAATGGCAATTGTTGTCCACCGATTACAAAAACTACTGAGGTTATCGAAGGATTACAGACGTACTATTCAAACACGCGGTATCATTAGGCAGATGCGAGATAAGGCAACGCTTCTTTGCTTAGCATTAGGGTGGTTCGCGAACGCAATCGTCGCCCCTTTTTTCGATGTCTGGGGCGCACCTATCCGCGCTGCATTGGAGTGTCATGTTGCTGCCCTGTTTCTGACGCTAACGATGTTTTTCCGAGTTGCAATTATGTGACTGACTAGCCAAGCAAGCCACGCTACTGAATGTCTCTTCTTTCTTTCTATTTTACTTCCGACATACTATTTTGATACACAGACGGGGCCAGAACCACCGCACTATGGCTGTGACGGCCGATCTGAATGTACGCGATCGAACGAAGGCGCAGTGTACGCAGTTTTTCTTGATGAAATCATGTGCCCAAAACACGTTAAGTTTTCATGTCTTGGTTGTAGCCGTTAATTTTAAATAATGTAGATAATACGGGTAAGAGACAGTTGGGCGCGTTCTGTGGCAACGGGTAATATATAACCAATCTTGAACAAATAATTTATGGACAACTTTTATAAGGGCTCATTAACCTAACGCAACGTTTTTTTTTTTTTTTCCACAAGGGAGTTTTTCTAGACTGCCGGACTGCAAAAGCACTATGCAATGAAGATCGCCAGCATCATTTACTGGCCGCGGGTAGGGGATGATACATTGTACATATATGTTAACAGCACAAAACGTAACAATAAACCAAGAAGACGCATGACAGCTGGTCAGCGCTTTGTCCTGTGTCGTATGAGACGGTTCCCCGTGAATTATTCGACGTCTTCAACTTCTGGTAAAAGGAGAAATCTATTATTCAAGCTGTTTTATCAACACTAAACAGAAAAAAAATGACGCCCACGGTTTCGTTAGCACGCCGAGTCGTCGTCGTCATCATCATCATCTTATTATCATAATGATCATCATTCTCAGCCTGTTTTAGTCCTCTGCAGGACGAACGCCTCTCCCAATGATCTCCAGTTTAACCTATCCTGTGCGAGCTGATTTCATTTTATCGCTGCTAACTTCTCGATTTCCTCACTCCATCTAACTTTCTGCCTTCCTCGTCAGCGTTGCCCATCCCTTGGTAAGCATTCTGTTACTCTTACGGTACACCGGTTGTCTATTCTACGCATTACGTGGCCAGCTCAGGTCAATTCTTTTTCGCTTGATGTCAACCAGGATATCTGCAACTCCTGTCTGTTCTATTGGTCATTCTGCCGTCCTCCGATCTCTCATTGTTGTTCCTATCGTTTTACGTTCCATTGCACGCTGCGTGGTGCTCAGTTTTGCTCTTGTTGTTTTATTATCCTCCATGTTTCAGCCCCATATGTTAGAACTAGCAGTGTGCAGTGGTTGTATACTTTTCGCTTAAATGATAGTGGCAGATTTGCAGACGTTATCTGAGAAGGCCTGTCGAATGCGCTCCGGCCCATTCTTATTGTACGGTGAATTTCTTTTTAACACGAAAGTGTTTTATGCGGGGGTCTACCACGGCTCCACTGAAGTATTTTCGTCACGGACATGATGTTGTAAGATATATACTAATAGACGGCAAAAAAAAAAAAGAAAAATCTAAACGAAAAAGTTCCGTCGAACCTACGACCCCACGCTCCTCAGCGCGTAGCGCGAACCGACTCGGCCACAGTGCGTACGTTCTGCAGCTTGCTAACGGCGAACTATTAAAGACGATAGTCTTTCTTGGGATACTTCATCGCAGAAATTTTGGTCTGTCTGTCTGTCTGTTCCTCGATTCAGCCACCCGACCAAAGTTTAACCACTTTCTGAACGCCCATTCATCTTGCACAAGCGGCTGCGTTCATACTTGTGAACATTGTCGATCAAAAAGCAAATGTTACGCATTACTGAGGCACAACATCAAGACGATAGTATTAGATGGTGTGTTTCTTTATTAGAAAATACATAGATACGTAATTTTAAAGACCCTGGTGTTTCTTAGGCTGCGCTGAAAATGCGACGCTATGCACGAAAGAGCCTGGCAGGAGCCCTGGGTTCTGCACAAGCTCGTGTTTCCCGATGCTACTGCCAGATGGCGTCCATATCTCACGCAGCGCCTCCTCTATATTATCAATGCCAGCCAGATGCGGCCGGTTCAACGTAGAGGAGACGCTGTCTGAGGCAAGGCAAAACATAATAGTACGGCCGGCAGAAGACTATCGTCTTTCGATGACATTTGCAGCGAAGTACGCAGATACGCGGCCAATTTTTTATATACACCATTTGCTGGCGGTATTCAGAGATCGGTGACTTCAGCCTGTTCTTGTTATCACTGGCGAGATGGCGCGAAGGATCCGTAGCGCGCGCTTTAAAAGTCGTCGCTCCGCGCGTTGCGATGCGCGCGCGCCTCCACAGGGCGTGGTCGCTCGTGCGCGTGCGCTTATCTCTTGGGGTGGTTTTTACGTCATGGGTTTTCACCGGAAGTGTGCATTGAAGGTAGAGAGGGCACGAAGGTCACTTCGCTCGCTGCAGTGTGGAACACTCTTTTTGCCTGTTGGCGTCATGTAGCACGTGATCTTATTACGAGCTGGAAGATGACTTATTATCCTTCGCATACTACCTGAAGGCATCAAGTCTGCCAGAACGAGACCCTCGCTATGAATGAAGGAAAGAAGTGTAAACTTAGGGATAGTTAGTCAGCTGCCAGCTCGTAATAAGATCCCGTGCTATGTGACGCCAAGAGGCAAGAAGAGTGTTCCACACTCGCCGTAATGGCAACAGGCGGCGCTGACTGACGCTCCTCTGTTTAAATACACATATATACACTATAAAGTGGACGGGGGGATAATCGCCACCGTATCTCAGTGCTAGCATCGGACGCGTTATTCGAAGGTCGCAGGTTCGGTCCCTGCCAGCGCCAAGTTATCTTTCCGTCCACTTTTCTTTCTTCACATTTGCATTACAGTTACTGGTAGTAACACCCCTTTTACTTTCCTTGGAATCATTGTCTGTAAGCCGATATTAATATTGTGTCTAACAAATAAAACGAGCCCTTAAGTTCACACTTCTTTCCTTCATTCTTAGTTAAAGGGCCCGTCAACAGGCTCCTACTTTTTTCAACACCCCCCAGACAAGCTCGCTAATTCGTACAGTAGACCGCGGCGAACACGTTTCCCGAATATTACAGCGCTGCGCGCCGCGCAGATCCTCCATTTCGAAAAACAATTCCCGCGCTGCTTTCCTACGCCTGACCAATCCTCCTTTCACGCGCAGTAACGTAAAGTCGGCGATCGCCGACTTGACGTGGCACTGAGCACGTCGATTGGTCCTTTGCCCTACGAAACAGCGCCTTGGCCCTGCGGTGATGCAGTTTCGGCCGCGCAGTACGCATTTTCATTTTCCTGTGGTGCCCTCCACCGTTTTGTAGAGCCCGAGACTACCGGGAGAAGCGGTATTGCCAGAACGAAAGCCTCCGAGATAAAGAGGCGTCTCGCTACTTTACCGCTAGGGGAAAGGGTCGTCTCTTCGCATCGCGCTTCCTCCCTGCGCCGCTGACACGTGCTCATGTGGGGGAAGCCCTGCTCGGTCGTTGGCTGCGCGCCGATGACTTATCATTGACGTCGTGTCACGTTGCAGAAGTGGGCGGAGTCACGACGACGGGCTACGCCTCCCCCTCCCTACGGCAGAGAAGGGTGGAGAGGCCGCGCGAAAATTTGAAACCAGCTGAAACGGATGTTCTAACCCTTGTAACTTCCTTATTATAGCACGAATTCGCAAAATTCTTGCGGCAGCATGTTCACATAGAAAAAGTGTAAATATTTCTCTTTATAACAATTTTTGGACCTCGGGGTTATTTACTGGCTCTTTAAGAAAAGTTTTGTGGACGGCTCGTCTGGGGTTCCACGGAAAGTGCAGATGCATTTTCTTTTTTTTTCTTTTTCTTTTTTCCTTCGTTGAAAAAGACAAGAGTGCTTATAAACGTTGCCGAAAATGCCACCGGAATCTGCGCACCTACGTTTGCTTATATAGGCCCGCAGGGAGGCGTTGAAAATGGGTAGAGGTATCGGC
>JALIZH010012938.1:0-24044 GCA_030522465.1 Rhipicephalus appendiculatus
CCGGCGTCTATATAGCGCTGACATGCGACTCTGTATAGGGATGAGGAAGGGGACTAAAAGATTTCAGAAGAGAGAGAAGAAAAGAATGACAAAAAAATAATACAAACAAATCAGAAATATGCATGTGAACCTGTTAAAAGTATTTACAATTTGGGTGTCAGGAAACTTAAGATTTTCCTATGTGACTTATTCGATCATTAGAGCCTTTCGACAAGGTGAATTTTGGACAGGTAATTGACGAACGACTGCACAACCCGACGCTGTTTTGAAGGTCCGGGCACTGGGCCTAATATTTTGCGCAACGTTAACTAGTCGTGGCCCATTTTCAGATAATTATGTAGTGCAAAATCTATGGTAGCGTGAACGGCTTAACCCAGAGTATAACCAGACCTTATATATAGTTTACGGAAGAAGCGCACCTCTCGAAAACAATAAACGGTACAGACTTCTACGTATGTGGTGGCTTCCCGCTATAAGTATCTAAACTGTACTGCGACAAGCATTCGGTGATATTTCTCGATTTCCTCGAAGAAAGATTCCGACCTTACAGAATAAAGTGGCGCCTTTATCTGTACGAATTGCTTACCAAGTTATGCTATCGCCATTATTCAGTCATGATATATATGTTGGATTTAGTGCGATACATCATACTAACAGTAATTATATCTTGCATAAATTGTGATGCCTTTCAACTTCTTAGCTTAAGCATGTGCCAAATAATGGATCATCTACAGAAGGGAATTTTAAGGGCTCGTTTCATTGTTAGGCGGAACGTTAATGACAACTACCAGAAAACTAAGCCGAAGAATGTGACGGGATGTTATTTGTGATAATTAAGATATAAGTGGGTAGAAATTAAAGTGTAGGAAAATACAACTTGCCGCCGGCAGGGACCGAACCTGTAACCTTCGAATAATGCGCGCGATCTCCTTCCAGTTAAGCTACGGCGGTGGTCCTCCTTCCGTACGCTTTATCGGGTATATCGGTGCATTGAAATCTGGGAGTGTTAGTCAGCAACGCTCGAAGGCATGACATCGAGTGTAGAACACCGTGTTGTTGCCTCCTGGCACCACGTGGCACGTGATCTTGTTACGAGCTGGCCGCTGACCAATAATCCCTCGCACAATACCTGAGGGCATCAAGTCTTCCGGAACGAGACCCTCAAAATAAATGAACGAAAAAGAAAGCCTAAGGGGCTGGTTTCTTTGTTGATGCAACCTTAATCAACACCAATAGATAATGAAACCTTGGAACGTATAACAGAGCGTTTTTTTGTAGTAATTGCGACATGGGCTGGAAGAAATTAAGCTGGACATATAAACACAAGTGCACACCCGCTGGGACCGAACCTGCAATGTTCGAAGAACGCGTGCGATGGACTGCCAATTGAGCTACGGCCGGGGTAGACCTTAAGTGAACTTTAACAGGTAAATTTGCGCATTTAAACCTGGGAGTGTTCGAAATCGCCGCTCTTGGCCATGACATCCAGTGTGGAACACTCTTATTTTGCTTAACGGCTACAGGCGTAGGTCATTAGGTGGAGCACCACACGCGTTATTCGAAGTACATACATTCCTCATACATTCCTTGCCTTCACCGTGAGTTCTCATTAACGATGTGTCTAACGAACAAATTAGACCGTAAGCTTTTCTTCGTTTGGTCATTGATAACGAGGGTGTCGTTACGGTCGACTTGATGCCGTCAGCCAGCATGCGAGGGATTATTGGAAAGCTGCCAGCTCATAAAAAGAACACTTGCTACACGGCACCAGATATTTTGATATTCGCAGATCACAGAACATACATACATTTTGACATATCATCACTTTCTTTGACTTCATCGTATGTTAGTTCTGATTAACGTCGTGCCTATTGATGGATAATCAAACTGCAAAAAATAAGGTTTTCTCGAGGTAGGCGTAAATATATTGCTCGAACAGCTGGAAGACAGGTACCTCTCGATGTAGGGTGTACATTTGAAGATGGCAAGTGCATTCTTTGATATTCACATATTCACAAAAACATACTAATCTTTTGAAATCACATTAAATGAACATGTCAACTTACTTTTCTAGCAATATCCAAAGTTCTTTTTTTTTCAGACAAACTAGGCATCGCGCATTCTGTTGGCACAGTGTTATAGTATTTGAGCAAAAAAAATTTTAAAACACGATGGTCCGCCTAGCCTGTGTCCAGCTGAACGATAGGTAATTGGTGAAACGCGCATGGTGTGAGGTCACCTTTTCAATGAATTCTGGCTGCAACGTTAATACTGCACTTACAATTTAGTGATACTGCATGGCAATATACATGAAAATTATGTTACTGCTTATAGATTAAATCTCTGTAGTGTGATGCTTTAGGAATTCTAAACTTACGTTTCAAATGCAACACATAGGAGTAAATGACGTGTTCTAATGCGAATGTACTTTGTTTCGAATATGGCTGAAAAATCAAGTTATTTATAGAGCCCAATTTTACGAACTATTTCACTGCCGATATAGCTATCATTGCTCTTCAAACGGAACTTTCGAATATTGAATGTACAGCAAAGGGGTTGCAATTACCCATTTCATTTCACGGATGTTTTATCATTTTCGGAGTTCCACCACAATTTTTCGTTTTAACATAATTCTTGTTTCTAGCATGCAGTTTGCCTATGCTACAGTGTATTTTCTTACTAAGCTTTGGTGTTTCACCTGCCCCCCCCGCTCTTGAACTTTGTTAGAATGCACGGACAAGCTATTCGTCTTGTTTTTCACAAATAAGCTGTTTACCGAATCATTGTTAGTTAACCCCGTACCAAAAAACTGTCACCATCACAAACGGGTATGCGCCACAGAATTTGGGTCAATTCCGCTACTTACCACTGGTCCACCAAAAATGAAGATCCCAGAAGTTAGCCCAAAAAAACGGGTATTTGCGCAGCCTGTCAATGCAGCGGGTCAGCCAGAAATTTGTGCAGCCTGTCAGAAAGCTATCGTTCCTCATAAACGGGTGTGCGCCACAGAAATTGCCGAAAATCCCACTTAACACAAATTCCACTAAAAAGTAGGAACGACATAGAGTACGTACAACGAGAGAATACTAGGGAACGGTAAGGAACAGAAGGCCCCGAAGTCCCCGACGCGATGGAAGGCCTACGCTAACGACGACGTGGCCGTGTCATGTCTGTGACTGTCTGTGGTTTAGCTCGAACCTGTCTGCGGTGAAAACCAACGTAAACACAACCTAGCGTCACCTAGTTAAAGCCCAGCAATGATCAAGAAGGAACCTAGAAACGACCTGCATCACCTAGCCAAGGTCTAGAAACAACCTAGAAGCAACCATATTAGTCTTCAGAATCGTACATTACGATGTTTTAAACCTTGCGCGGCCTAGTGCAAGCTTCGCAACTTTTTTGTTTTATTTTTGAAATAGGTTTCGAAGAATAGGCCATATCCTCGTGCATCTGCAGGATCTATTCCGTCGCGCCCCACATTGTCTTAAAAACCGATCTATTAGAAGATTTCGCTAGTGCTATCGGTGTTCCTGGATTGTGAGGAACTAGCCCTTCTGAATCTACATTGGTCATGAATGGAATTGTGTGAAGAAGTGACATGCTAAGCTTCATTCGCCTCACGACAGTAGTAATTGGATTGCCGCATTTGCTATTACGAAAATTATAAAAGCTTTGTTGCTAGCATGACTGACCTTTATTTTTCGCAATTATCGAGATTAGTTTAATCTGATTCATCAACAATAAAAATACAAACCGCAGGCTGAATGCTCATAATCTTTTTATCATGATCCTTCTGCAGCTGCTCTTATCATGGCTGACTCGGCGTCCGCATTTATTCCACCCCCGTATTGGCCAACCAAGGGCCGATCCGAGGAGCACCAAGCTGAAGAAGCGTAACAGCGACACGATGCACAAATAATGGCATCTGCGAATTTAGACAGTCCTGTGCCTATACGTTCTCGGCCTCGATGAATGCTTCAAAATAAATTTGAACTTGAAGGTGCATTGCGCATTTCTGATACTCGTGATATTTTGAACGTGTTTTAGCAGTACACTCTCGCCCTGTATCCCAGGATGGAGAAGCTATTTACAGCAATTCTTTTATTCCATCCCCATCTACGACGAAATGGCGGATATATATGGCTTCATCAGTGCTTTAGAAAGTGCACGTTTCCTTAAGTGATTGCAGCTTGTGCTTTCCACGGCAGTCATTAGAAAGCAGTTAAACAGCCACTTACCACGCCCATGTATAATGTTCAATTACAAGAAACATTAAAGCACACAAGCGGAAATCTCTCATGCCATTTACTCGGAATAGAAGGGTGCGTGAGCTATTTTAAAATATGCTTGTCTATGCCGAGAATTCTGGCCTAACTTAATCAAAAATGAGATTGACCAAGAATAAGCCGAGCACCTACACTCTGAAACGAAAGAAAGTATACACTTAATTACCGGATGTATTTACTAGTTTCCAGCGTATTTCCCGGCCTTCGCGACATCCCTTTAGAAGCCAGCAGCAAGCAAAGCAACTAAACTTTCTCCTTGCAAATGAGTTCTGCGGAATCCCTTAAGGTGGCGGAAGTGTTTAGAAAGGGAAAATAGACAACCACCCATTTGTAGCACGAAGCCACAAGGAAATCCATATGGATTTCTCAGAAAGAAAAAGCTACTTAGTTGCCGAAAAATTCGTCCTGGTCCGGGGTTCGAACCCGGGACCAACGCCTTTCCGGGGTGGTCGCTCTACCAATTGAGCTAACCAGGAAGCTAGCAATCGGCAGCGCGAGGGCGAATTCATCGACAACTCGAAGCACATGGACACAACTATTGCAAATGAGTTCCGCGGAATCCCGCAAGGTGGTGGAAGCGTTTAGAAGGGGAAAATAGACAACCACCCATTTGTAGCACGAAGCCTTGTGGCTTCGTGCTACAATTTCCGGCCTTCGCGACATCCCTTTACAAGCCAGCAGCAAGTAAAGCTACTAAACTTTCTCCTTGCTAACCAAGAAGGCTTTCTTAGCGTTGTTAAAGAGGTAACTACTATGCCACCTATGTTGCCTGATGATTGGTGGCCAAGTAGCCTGACGCTACTTTGACCTTTGTTCAAAAGCACGGACCATCCGCTTACGGTGGCACGCTATTTTGGTCTTTGTTCAATCACCCATGCTTTGTGGTCGGCATCATTACCGACATCCAACTTCTCATCTAAACTGTAGATGAGCTGCCTTTCACTCCCGCTATGCCCGAAGATCGCCTACGTCGCAAGCGCAATAAAATGAATAAATCTGAAACCTGCGCGGAACATGCGCCTCAGCGAAAGCCGGAGGAGCAGCCTTGTTGAGCCCGCAATAAACTCTGGTGGGGCGACTACTGTAAGTATAGTTGCAATGCACAGAGTACGACATAAAACATCATAGCTTTTGCGAAGTTGCGAGTACCCATTATGCCATTAAGTAACATTCTGCTCAGATTCTAAGTAGTCACTACGCGTCTGTAACGCATTATGTGCACATTGTTAATGCTGTAGCCGTTGAGACAGATTGATGGCTTACTACTCTGTAATGGCTGAAAAGATTTAAAAACCAACCTACAATATCAGCACTTCGTGTTTTGTGACGTTTAGGTGTTATTTTGTCTTCTACCACGCTACATTGCTTGTCTTAATGAGATTCTTTGAGCGACATGATGCATTAATACGGTCATTATTGCGAACGAGTTTTCAGTACGGCCTGGGCTGTGCGGTAGGATACTCTACTGCCACACAGAAGCCGTGTGTTCAAATTGCGCTTGAACCTGCCTATTTCTTTTAACACGAAAGTGTTTTATGCCGGTGCCCACCAAGGCTTCTGTGACGTATTTCCGTCTCGGAAATGACGTCGAAAAAATACGCACAATCAGAAGACAAAGAAAAAACCGGCAGATCCCAAGCACTGTGGGAATCGATGTAATGCGAAGCCGCCAGCAAGGAGCAAATCATGCTGTACATGATCTGCATATCATTATTTACATGTTAGGACCTGTCATTTGCGTTCGTCATACAGTTACGTCACACAATACAAATTTTGGTGCATATCAAGCTAGCGAACTGGACGCAAGCGCACCATGAGCGTGGCATGTAAATGGCATTGTAGATGACATGCATGCCAAGATTTTCATGTTACCACCTGCCACTTATGTTCGCTTAATTTTTTTACCTCGAATCGCAGTGAGACGCGAGATCAATCTGCCTCCGTTGCGCATGTGTTCGTATTATTGCGCTTTGCGCATCGTGCAGACGCCCATCCGCGTTCCAGCGTTTAAATTGACGGACACTTTGTCAATTGCAAAGTGTGTTCCTCAAAGCCTGCGCCCACTGAGAGGAGGTCGGTCAGAATGGAACGTGATGCGCGCGTCTCCCTTCTTTCATGATTTAGAGACGATGGGCACAGCACGCTACGCAAGCAAGGCGCGACCGCTGTTGAGTCGAAAGCGACCCGCGTCCATTTGCGCGCCCCGGCGCCCACGTGGCACCGTGCCAGGGCACGGCTGGAGGGACGGACGGACAGAAGGACATCCGGACGGACGGACGGACGGACAGACGGACATCCGGACGGACGGACGGACGGACAGACGGACATCCGGACGGACGGACGGACGGACATCCGGACGGACGGATGGACATCCGGACGGACGGACGGACGGACATACGGACATCCGGACGGACAGACGGACGGACGGACATCCGGACGGACGGACGGACGGGCGGACGGACAGACGGACATCCGGACGGACGGACGGACGCCGGAGGGACGGACACCGGACGGACGTGAGCATGAGACATTAAAGGCTTTCGCCTTAGGGTAAGGCGGGGCAAAATGAGACACGGGGCAAAACGCGACATTTTGGCTTTGCCGATCGCTATAGCTAATACAGAAAGCACTTTTCTTTGTTTATATATTTCGGCGAGAGGTGCTGGTAGTTGTCCACCTTTTTATGTGTAAAAGTTGATGATTGCTCACAGCGCTCGCGTGGGAAAAATTACGCGGCTGGTGTCAGTGTGTTCGTGACCCATCTAAAAGGGGCGAAATTCTTCTCGGCCAAATTTTCGGATCCGTCCATGAAGCTACTCTGGCGTCAGTAGAACAACGTAAGTATTTATATTGTTACTATATACTACTAGCTACATACCACCAAAATTTCAGTTCACTTGGTGCGCGGGGCCAAAGCGGAAATTTTTTTTGAATTTGGGCATGTGAGGGGGGACAAAATGCGACAAAAAGGCATTGAATTGCCTTAGAGAGTGTCTCATTAAGTGAACCATTTACTTACACTCATTATATATTACATTTTATTGTTTAGGAAGCTTCGGACGAACAAGAGAATATCATATAAAGCTTCCTGGGAGGAAAACGACGTGAAAAAGCACTGACTGCTGTTCAGGACACCCACTCCATTCGTGCTGCATCGAGATTTTACCGCGTTCCCAAGGATGCTCTCAAGAGGTGAACGGAAATTTGGAAGAATCTCCAAGTCAAGCCGTTCACAAACACGTCTCGCCATCGAGTTTTCCTTCAATACCAAATTTGTGCTAGAAAATTTGAATCTAGCACAGTTTTAAATTCATCGCCTCACGAAGCCCGGCTGACGAAGCTGAAAGCCACGAAACGCCCGTGCAGTTGTGCCCCAAAACGGCAAAAGGAGGCGAAGAAGATGCGTCAGATTATATCTAGCGTCCAATCGTTGAATAATCCAATGAAGTGCAAGCTTTCAACAAAATACAACAATAGCACAAAGAAAGACTGGTGGTGTTTGATCTGCAAGGAGTTCTGGAGAAAAACAGCACCGGATTCTGTCTGGATTCAATGCGTGGAGTGCAAGGACTGGGGTCATGAAGGCTACGTGAGGGCCCACGGAGTTTAATTTCAAGTGCTTCTACTGCGAAAACTGAAGGGTTAAATTTTTTTTCACACTGTCTCGTTTTGCCCCGCAGGTAGGGGGAAAAATGAGACATCTGGTGCATTTTTTATTTCTTTTTAAAATAAACTTTTTAACAGTGGCAACATGGTCATATTTATGTAGCACATACCTTGTACCCAAAGGAAAGTTTCTGCATTGTCGTTTAAGGGTAAAGAGTGAAATAAAAATAAATATTCACTATTTTCAAATTTGTGTCTCATTTTGCCCCACCTTACCCTAATAACAATATTTGGTGTATATCAAACTAGCGAAGCGGCCGTCAGCGCGCCATGAGCGTGGCATGTAAATCATGTTGTACATGACATGCAGGTCATGATTTTCATATTACCACCTGTCATTTATGTTGGTCATGAAGAAATGTCTTGTACCAATTTTTAGATATATCAAGTTAAGAAAACGGCCTCGGGAGCACTATGGCCATGGCGTGTAAATCATACTTTTCATGACAAGTTAGTCATGATTTTCATGATATTACCAGCCATTCATATTTGTCATACAGGCGCGCTATGCCATACCGATTTTGGTATAAGTATCATTAAAGATACGGGCAGGGGAGCACAAAGTCGTAGGCGGCTAGATAGATAGATAGATAGATAGATACGCTCAAAGTCGCCGAAGTTCGCTAAGAAATGCTTCGCATTTAAAAAGTTCCGTTATCCGGAGTCGAACCCACGAACTCTCGGTCCGCTACCACAGATGCCGGGCGCACTATCCACTGCGCCATGGTCACACACCGTGCCGGCTTTACAAACGCGCCTTTTATATCTACCACTATCCTCTCACAGTGATCTTGGTAAAGTGAACTAATCCATCATGACCATGCCACCCACGATTATTTCTATCAACGCGTCGTTTCTACGCGTCCGCCCCATTTGGCGCGTTTTGAATAGAAGTGAAATTTTGTCGACGCCTTAACACACCACCAGGGGGGCGAGCTTACCCCAAGCATCGTGGGGAGCCTACATAACCGGCCATGTAGGCTCCGTAAAGCATAACCCTCGCGCATAGCATCCATCCATACCAAAAAATTGGGGGACACTTAAGCTTAGCCTTCAAGAGTTGAACGCGATAGCGATATGTTCATCCTAGTGCGTACATCAAACACATAGTGTATACTCTCTAATGGGTAGCATGCTTTAAGCCACGAACAATTATGAGCGGGAAATGTTTTCGAACTTGCTATGCACCCACTAAGTGGTCTTAAGGGCATACGCACAGTAACGTGGGTGCCTTTTGTTATCAGTGGCCTGCTTTGTACCACGATGTCATTATGATATACACATGTTCTGACGCCCGATGGCAATGTACAGTCGTCAGCAAGCTTAACACGAACGCTCAGCGGGGTGTCCTGAAACAGTTTGATTGACGCTAGCGCCGCGTAGCTTTGGGTTCTGTTGCCGAGATATGTTACCCATACATGTCGACATACTATCCAAGCATACTGAGGTATTATCTCGGCCACAGCGCCAAGCGCATCGCGGCTGGCATCAGTCAAAGTAGTCCAGGTCACGTGTCGGAGCGTTCGTGTTAAGCTTGCTGACGACTGTACATTTGTACCACGCAATATTACTGCGATATTACATGTTGTATCGTGACACCTTTATACAGGACGTGTGTGTTTGTAAAGCATGGAAGTTATTTTCACTGCATTTCTAAGCAGATGAAGTTATTTTCAATGCACTTCCAAGCAGAAGCGTCGCTGTGCGGTAGAACATCTGCTTGCAACGCAGACGGGCTGGGTTCGATCCTCACTCTGATAGGCAAACTTTAAGGCAAGATCCTTTAATGTCTCAAGCTCACTTCCGTCCGGCGTCCGTCCGTCCATCCGTCCGTCCGTGCCCATCCGTCCGTCTGTGCCCGTCCGTCCGTCCGTGTCCGTCCGTCCGTCCGTGTCCCCGTCTGCCCCTGGCATCTCAACGTCTCGCCCACCAGCCGCTGCTCTATCGTCGTCGCCTGCCAGCCTACGTCAACTCGACCAGTCAAGCACCCGTGTTTTGGTCAGACTGATCTGGGGTTCTTGTCTGCTCGGCCGCTCAGCCGCGTTCGAGCTAGACTATCTAGTTTAGATCATTGAACTTACGTTTTGGTTGTATTTAGGAATGGTTTCCCGTGTGCAGTGAACTTCTTACTAAGGGTAATTTTGTGTACATATATAGTTTTCATTTCAATTCTTGATTAAATGTTTCGTGTGTTGGTTTGACAAACGAACTACTTTGTCAATAAGACTCTCAGTGGCTCAGCAATAGAGGGCCGTTACGAACCAAAAGAATAATTTGCATCACAACACCCAAGCTGCACGTCTGCTTCTTCAAGACTTCTCGTAGAAGTTTCGTAGCTTTTAAGGCGAAAGCCTTTAATGTCTCATGCTCACGTCCATCCGGCGTCCGTCCGTCCGTCCGTCCATCCGTCCGTCCATCCATCCATCCGTCCATCCGTCCGTCCGTCCGTCCATCCGTCCGTGTCTGTCCGTCCGTGTCCGTCCGTCCATGTCCGTTTGTCCGTGTCCGTCCATCCGTCCGTCTATCCCTTCGTGTCCGTCCGTCCGTGTCCGTCCGTCCGCCCGTCTGTCCGTGCCATCCGTCCGTTCGAGCCCTGGCACGGAGCCAGGTGGCCGTCGGGGTGCGCAAACGGACGCCGGTCGCGTCGGACTCTACAGCGCTCGCGCTTTGCTTGCGTAGCGTCGCTGTGCCAAGCGTTTAGAATCATTCTGACCGACGCCGTCTCAATGGACACAGGCGTTCGCGGAACACATTTTCGAATTTACAAACGGTCCGTCAATGTAAGCGCTGGAATGCGGATGGCGTTTTCACGATGCGCAAAGCGTGAGAAAATACGAACGCATGCGAACGGAGGAAGATTAGTCTCGCGTCTCGGTGTGACTCGCGGTAAAAAATTAAACAAGATAACCCGCACCCATTCGGTTTTTATTAAGTGTTTTATTTGCATCTTTCTCGATTTTTTGGTCATGGAGAAGATCATGATTTTTCGCTCACAACCAACGACGCCGCCGCCGACACTGACGCCGGAATTTCTGCGAAATGAGCTCTTTAAAGCTATCGCGTTGAAAGAGCTCAGCGGCGAGCGCCAGCTTCGCCTGGCTGTAACTCCGCGCTCCTCACTTACGCTCGCCTCGCGAGGAAACGCGGCCGCCCAAATGTAAAAACACGACGCACGTTGCATTTCGCTCTAATCGGGCCGTTGTGTTCAATAACTCTAACATGCCGCCACCTCAGCCCAAATTCGGCGTTCAATCAGTGAAGTTCTTCTGGCTGTCACGTTGTTTTCTCTGATTCCGCCCTCACCATTAAGTACTACCGCTACCAAAAGCATCTATGACCACAAGGATTTGTTTCATCAATATTCATGGTGAGCAACGATGGCGTAGTGGTTAGAGCATCAGCATCGCATGCAAGAGGTCCGTGGTTCGAATCCCGGTGCCGGACAATTCCCAACCGGATTAAAAAAAATCCGCGTGATGATGGAATTGTGTGAAAAGGCCTGGGGTGCAGCCTCACTGGCGACCACAGCCAGCAATGCACTCCCTCACCAGAGCAGGATTGGCCACCCTGGTGCAGTACTTGGCCACTACCTCCCACATGAATACACCAATCAACCCTCGGCCCTCAGTCCCCAGCGGCTGCGAAGCAACTGACCAAGGCGGCGGTCAGACCTGCGACGCAGCGGAGGCTGCTAAGAATCTCTGGGTCCGGACAGGCCGCCATTGGAATCTGAACTAGGCTACGTTTAACGCCAGAACTTTATCTAGCGAGGCTAGTCTAGCTGTACTATTCGAGGAATTAGAGGGTGTTAAATGGGGTGTAATAGGGCTCAGTGAGGTTAGGAGGACACATGAGGCTTATAGAGTGCTGAAGAACGGACACGTCCTATGCTATCGTGGCTTAGCTCACACAAGAGAACTAGGGGTGGGGTTCCTGATTCATAAAAATATAGGTAGTAATATAGAGGAATACTATAGCATTAATGAGAGGGTGGCATGTATCGTAATTAGGTTTAATAAGAGGTACAAGATGAGGGTGGTACAGGCCTACGCGCCTACATCAAGCCATGATGATCAACTGGTTCAACGATTCTACGAAGACGTAGAATCAGCAATGAGTAAGGTAAAGACACAGTATACTGTACTGATGGGCGAAATTAATGCAAAGGTAGGCAAGAAGCAGGCTGGAGATCATACAGTTGGGGAATATGGCATCGGCTCTAGAAACGCCAGAGGGGAGTTACTAGTAGAATTCGCAGAACGCAATAATTTACGAATCTTGAATACCTTCTACAGAAAACGGGCTACTCGTAAGTGGACGTGGAGGAGTCCTAATGGCGAAACTAAAAATGAAGTAGACTTCATAATGTGTGCCCACCCGGGCATTGTACAGGATGTGGAAGTAGTTAACAAGATCCGATGCAGTGACCACAGAATGGTAAGATCTAGAATTCACGTAGACTTGAGGAAGGAACGGCAGAAACTGATACGCAAGGAGCCGATTAATGAACTAGCTCTGAGAGGGAAAGTACAGGAATTCAGAGTTTCACTTCAAAATAGGTACGCCGCTTTAACCGAGGAAACCGACCTTAGCGTTGACGCAATGAATGATAATCTGACTAGTATCATTAAGGAGTGCGCAGTGGAAGTCGGGGGGTACAGTCGTTAGACAGGACACTGGTAAGCTATCCCAAGAGACGAAAAACCTCATTAAGAAACGTCAAACCATGAAAGCCTCAAATGCAACAGACAAAATAGAGCTGGCGGAGCTTTCCAAGCTAATCAATAGGCGTAAAGTAGCCGACATAAGAAAGTATAATATGGAGAGAATTGAGCATGCTCTAAAGAACGGAAGAAGCCTCAAAGCTATGACGACAAAACTTTGCATAGGAAAAAATCAGATGTATGCATTAAGGGACAAGGAAGGCAAGGTCACAACCAATATGGGTAGAATAGTTGAGGTAGCGGAAGAGTTCTACAGAGATCTGTACAGCAGCCGAGACAGTCAGGATGATAACGTAAGAAGCAATAATAGCCAAGAAGAATCTGACATCCCACCAGTATTGACAGGAGAAGTAAAGAAAGCCCTAAAGGGAATGCGAAGAGGCAAAGCCGCTGGTGAGGATCAGGTAACATCAGACCTGTTGAAAGACGGTGGAGAGATTCTGTTAGAAAAACTGGCCACCCTGTATACGAAGTGTCTCTCAACAGGGAGGATACCATATTCTTGGAAGAATGCCAACATCATCTTGATCCATAAGAAAGGGGGACGTCAAGGACCTGAAAAATTACAGGCCCATCAGCTTACTGTCCGTTGTCTACAAGCTATTTACAAAAGTAATTGCTAACAGAATTAATACTACATTAGAGTTCAATCAAACAAAGGACCAGGCAGGATTTCGTACAGGCTTCTCAACAACAGACCATATTCATAGTATCAATCAGGTGATAGAGAAATGCGCGGAATACAACCAACCCCTATACATAGCCTTCATAGATTACGAGAAGGCATTTAATTCGGTGGAAACATCAGCAGTCATGCAGGCACTGCGGAATCAGGGCATCGACGAAGCCTATATAAACATAATGGAAGAAATCTACAGCGGATCCACAGCCACTATAGTCCTCCATAAAGAAAGCGACAGAATCCCAATAAAGAAGGGCGTACGGCAGGGAGACTCGATCTCTTCAATGCTATTCACCGCGTGTTTACAGAAGGTTTTCAGGGCCCTAGATTGGGAAGAGTTAGGGATAAGAGTTAATGGAGAGTATCTCAGTAATCTGCGATTCGCTGATGACATTGCATTGATGAGTAACGCGGGAGACGAATTACACTTTATGATTACTGAACTGGATACGGAAAGTAGAAGAGTAGGTCTGAAAATATTATGCATAAAACTAAAGTAATGTGGAACAATCTTGGTAGAGAACAGCGCTTTGCAATAGGTGGCGAGACACTGGAAGTTGTACAGGAGTACGTCTACTTAGGACAGGTAGTAACCGCGGAGCCGAACCATGAGAGTGAAATAACTAGAAGAATAAGGATGGGATGGGGCTCATTCGGCAAGCATTATCAAATAATGAACGGTAGTCTACCACTATCCCTCAAGAGGAAGGTATATAACAGCTGCATCTTACCGGTACTTACCTACGGAGCAGAAACCTGGAGGCTTACAAAGAGGGTTCAACTTAAACTGAGGACGACGCAGCGAGCGATGGAAAGGAAAATGATAGGTGTAACCTTAAGAGACAGGAAGAGAGCAGAGTGGGTCAGGGAACAAACGGTGGTTAAGGATATCATAGTTGAAATCAAGAAGAAGAAATGGATATGGGCCGGGCACGTAGCACGTCGCCAGGATAACCGCTGGTCATTAAGGGTAACTGACTGGATTCCAAGAGATGGCAAACGCGTGAGGGGGGAGACAAAAAATTAGGTGGGTAGATGAGATTAAGAAGTTTGCAGGTATAACGTGGCAGCAGAAAGCACAGGACCGGGTTGATTGGCGAAACATGGGAGAGGCCTTTGCCCTGCAGTGGGCGTAGACAGGCTAATGATGATATTCATGGACGCTAATCGTCGGGATGGAGATGTATCACTAAACGTCAACGTGAATGCATCCACGTTAAACGGTGCGATAGCTGTCAAACACAATGGAGATTGTACAAGCTCCCTTACATCAATGTACAGTAAACATTACTACTTCTGTAAGGATACCTTTTACATACGGGTTGTACCGATCCCTATGACGGAGGGATCAACCAAGTTTTTTCTGATTTTGCGCGATAGGAGGTTTTACGGACACCGGCAGTGGAGAACTACGCAACCGAAATGCGCTATTCTCAGCTCACAACAAGTTTTCATGCAATACGCTCTCCTGGCGTCACATGTGCTCTTTGCAACGACGCTAGACATTGGACTCATGCGCCTGCACAGGCGAGTGTTAGTGATCACCTATATGATAATTGCTGCAGGTACTGGTGTAACACGTCCTCACTTATGCCAACGATGATATGCGAGTTTGGGACCGGCACCTGAAGGATGACATAACATCTCTCGATATACTTGGCGTCCAGTATAGCCTCAGCTCATAGGCACCTACATATTTCGGCCAGTCACAACTGAAGACATTATACGTAGAGACGACGTATGACGAGTTCTGCCATTCACAAAACCATGAAATGATGAGGTGATTGTGGAACACAACCTGGAGCATTACATCTACACCAGCGCTCCTTCTGCTTCCCTACAGTGCCCGTGGGTAATAGGTTGGAAGTCACCTGCCAACTGTACAAACACAAGGTTCATCACGGTGTTAGTCATTACTCCTACAGCCATTGATGTTTACATCTCCATCAGGTACCAGAGGGGACAAAGGCGACTGCACTCATTGCGGGAATTACTACCTTCGAATGTTATCACTGATCCGGATCAATAACTTTGTTGTGACAAATCTGTAGATGAATATGCTGCCAGTGTCACAGCAACCAACATGCAGAGCAAATGAATGTGAAGGGACTTGAGCTACGCTTTCAGGAGTGGAACGCGATGGCGTGATCGGGCCCTGTTCGTATGACGTTCTAATTCGCTTGCCTGGCTTCTCTTCTGATTCGTCGCCTCAACCGTGCCACGAGGAAAGCGACGTCTGTGCGCGAAACGTTTCCTGTTTGAAACGCTCTTAAAATGAATGCCTCCTGCCAGTGTACCTGCGCCGTGCCTACGCCATAATTCATCATAATGAGAATCAGTGAAGTGCCCACAACACGTCCATGAGGCAGTACGCGCAGGTGCACACCTTTTTGATGCTCTTGCATGCCGGAGCGTACTTTATTGGCTTGTTCCTTTAAACGACCGACTCGTTGAGCATTCACGTGGTGTGTGGCCTGGTGCAATTCTCCCTTTGTGCCACGCAATATGACAACTGTTAAGAATCCTCGTACTCGTACTACGTAACGCCTGTATCAGTTTTTAAATGCGAATGCATTTCTTAGTCGGGCTGTGTCAGGCGGCGTTGTCCGGCGTTGTCCGCGGAGGAGGAGGAGGAGGATAGGTTGAGGAGGTGTCCGCGCGCTGGCAGGTGTTTTCTCTCCGCTATCACTCCCTCTCCCATAGCAACAGCTGCGGGCGCGCGCGCTTATCCTCGCCCCTAGCAACCGGAGCATGTGGTGCGAGAGAGTGTAGGAGAGGGTAGGTGCAGTGCTTCGCCGCTCCTTCTCTCGCCGTTCGCTCTCTCTCCTCCCTGCGCACCACTCTCCCATCCGCTCGCGCCTCACTCTCGACCGTTCGCTGGCTGGGCGCCTCTCAAGGCGATGGCAGAATTCGGTGAAGGCGAAATCTCTCGGCGCAAGAAATGCATTCGCATTTCCTCACAATTCCCTTCGGGGGAGGTGGGGGCTTTTTTTTTTCGATGGAGTTGCGGTCTGTGGCATGGATTTGTTGTAAAACACCTCTCTGCCACACAGAAGGCCTGGGTTCAAATCCTGCATGAGCCGAAAGTTTTATTGTTCATTTATTTGACTCATTTATTTCAACGAAAAATCGGATCACAGTGAGTTTTTGTTAACCAATGAACCTGACGCCGACACAAACGCCTACACGACAGCAGACGACAGCCCGAGCTCCTAAACTATTCCGCACTTAGAACAGACCGAGTGCCAAATACAAGGGTATCTGCTGGTCACCCAACATTCCTCAAAATTTGTCAAATTATTGGGCACTTAGGCGTGTCGGTCTCTGGGATTATCAACACATTAGACATCTATACCACTAGGCATCCTGTAATCTTGTTACACTGACGGGATTGGGAAAGTAAACTCTATCAACAGAAGACCTTATTACGGAACGCCAGCTCTGAATATATGAAGGTCCGCATACTCGCTAACACACTCAATACCAAGGTACGTAGATGACATGGACTGGTACTGCCCTTCATTATACATGCGGCCCACAATTACTTTTCGACAAACAAGCCTGTTTCAACGCACTTTTATTCGGCAATTTTTATGCCACGTAACTACATTGCCCCTCTTTCTCTATATCTGCCAGTGGTGGTTCTCCTCCCCCCTCCCCGAGAGAGAACCTGCCTTCTTGCGAGCGCGTGTCCCGTTCAAGCGTCGCTAAAATATTATGCAGATTAGTAGACTGAACATTCGATAAATTAGTTTCTGAAATACCAGTGTGTCATACATCTTTTGAAATTAAATACCCTATATTATTTTTGACGAGGTTGTCGTGTGTACCGCTGTTTCAATAAAATTCAAAGAAGCACGTGCTCGACACGCTAGATACAGGGTGTTTCAAGAAATGTGTCCACTATTTTTAAAAAATCACGAAAATGCGGTATTTGCTTAATGTCTTCTCAGTTGCTTTTTCTGTAACGGCAGGCATCTTAAGATGGTTGAAGACATGATTTGAGACAGTAATTAAGAAAGTTAAATTTATTAATTTTGTATTTAGAGCAGTTAAGTGGTGAAGTCCAATGGGAGAATTGAAGTCCTTCATGCGAAGAACCCATTTCAGCTTTGAGATTTCGAAGAAGCGGCCTCTTGGAATAATTGCGAAGTAATGAAGTTCTCCCAAATTCAGCGGCGAAACGGAAACCGAAATTCGGAAAAGCGCAACTGCCACATTCGTCTGAGACGTCCACAATGAGTGAACGTCATTATATCCACCATCAACCGACTTCTTGGTGTGCGTGTGTGGGCTGCGCTTGCAGTAGTAGCACGCATGACGCGCATACGTTAGCGAACCGGGAAGCACTGCAGCTCTGTAACTGTTGTCTTGAACAGTGACGTCATTCTAGTCGTCTGCTTGTTGCGCTCATCGGTGCTTAGGTTTCGGTTTCGCCATTGAATTCGCCTGAATTTCATTACGCCACAATAATTAATAGTGGCCGCTTTTTTCGAAATCTCAAAGCTGAAATGGGTTCTTCGCATGAAGGACTTCAAACTCCCCTTGGACTTAACCACCTGACTCCACTTAATAAAAAGTTAATTAATTTAACTTTGTTAATTACTGTCCCAAATCATGTCTTCAACCATCTTAAGATGCCTGCCGCTACAGAAAAAGCAATTGTGAAGACAGCGAGCAAATTCCGCATTTTGCTGATTTTTTTTTAAATAATGGACACATTTCTTAAAACCAGTGTTGTACGGAACGGCGTTCCAAGGAACGGCGTTCCTGGAACTAGTTCCTTTTTGGAGGAACGGAGGAACGCCAGCGTTCCATTCAGGATCGGTGGAACTGTAACGGGAACTCGTTACAAATACGAGGGAACGGCAGAGGGAACGGCGTTCCTTCTGTAAACGTTCCACGCATGCACGTCGTGCAAAGCGGATGGGCCACCGCGTGTGCCGCGAAGACTCCCGCTTGCCTTTCACGTGAGCATGGTGCATATTTTTTGTGAGTGAGGGAAATGCGGGGTTGTCGTACCTCGGGTGCAGAGTGGCCGGTTTGCCTGTTGACTGGTGCTGCGCCCTTGTGCAACCTTTCTTCCCACAGAGGGATTAGTCAGTCTACAGACTTTCGGTGAAGCCTTTTCTCTGCACCAACGCACGTAGGCCGCGGTCCCGTGGGAACAAGCCATCTTCGTCCGTGCCGCGCCAGCTTGCGACGAACGTTAAGCGACACCCCCCCCCTCCCCCTCTCATACGCAGGTGCACGTGAAATGACGATGTGGCGTGTTGGAACCACGTCATAGTCATGGAGAAGACGTGAGGCAATAAGTGAAACGTCATTTAAAGACACAGGGTAGGGTAAAATTAAAAGAAAAAAATTCGAAATTCAGTTCTTTGCATGTTTCGAATGCCGATCGAAATTGTTTCCAGTTGCGACATCTTCCTTGAGGGGAAAACGAGTGTCAGTATGGGTGACAATCTGCGTCGCTAGTTGAGTGGCGAGTTATTTCGAGGCGGCGGACGCTTTTGATGCGCCCGGTAGTACGAGCGTGGGACCCATCTATCAGCGGCCTTCTCACGTCAAGGAAGGAACACCTTGGTGCCATTTGCTGCCACAGGTGAAGTGGGGTGGCCACGCCCAAGTCAAGGACGTTCACCTGGGTGGGTGTTCGCGGCACCGTCGGAAGGGGCGTGTGTCCTGTGATTGGAATGCGCGAATTGGAGCCGTTCCCCCCATCTACGGATCTGGGGAAATGGGACTCTTTATAATCAGCCCCCGCGGGCTTCTTTAATGCCTTAGACGCGAGATGGTCACGATGTACCGAAATCATCGTCTTGTAACGAGATGCTCGCCATGTAAATAATGTAAAATAAACCTCAGTAGGTTTCCCTTCAGCCTATTCATGCTGCCTCTGCACCTTCCTCTCGGGTTTCTAGTGCCTGCAAAGGTCGCTCGCAACTGGGTTCAGACTTGTTCGGGAGCACAAAGTCCTCCCGAACAAATCGGGTGCACAAAGCGCTGTTCTCGACGGGATCGAAAAGAGGTAAGCGAAGTCAGCATCACAGTTTAAGTAGGTTCTTTTTCTAATTAATTATCCGGGATTGCAGGTTTGGACAGCTCAGAGGAAAACGTGAGCTGGTTGTCGCCAGCTGTTTGATACCAAAGTTCAAGCTCTCATGGATGCCAGACAGTTCTATGCGAGACCAGGCGAGCATGAACATCAGGACAGAGCTAGCTACGGTGACCCAACCAGCCAGGGCAGCTGTTACCACCTCGTCCGCGCCTGAAGATTTCTTCTCGTTCGGGCTCCAAACCCTTCCAGCTGAAACACAGGATGAGCTGCCGAGGTACCTGCTGGTACCAGGTGACTACCCCCCTGTCGCAAATGAGGAACTTTGAGGGTCTGAAGAAGCTTTTCCTCAAATACAACACGGCAGTACCTTCGAGCACTTCGGTGGAACGGCTATTCAATATTGCCAACGAAGTGCTTACGAAAAAGCAGGTCCGTCTGTCGGACAGCAACATTGAAATGCAGCTCCTGTTGAGTTCGAACAAGGAATTTGGCTAAGTTCAAATATGTATTCTCAATGTTTTCGCCCCTATTATAGTGCAGCATTCATTAAATGTCTATGTATTGTTCATTTCAATGCAGTTTCGAGTGCAATTAATTTAGTTGTATTGATGCTTGTGAGTAACTTTTTATTTGCACTTCTGAAGCGCCATCTCCTAATTGCACGTTTGAAGATTGAAGGGGAACCTTTCATGCTCGTTTCACTAGTTATAGACCAGCACCAAAGTTGCAGTTAGACAAGTCGGAAGTATGTGCGGTGCTACTTTAAAAATATTCGTCTTGTTGCGTCTTTTCATCTCCAGATAATATGCTGTCCTGTCAGCGATATTCGAGTTCGCATAGTATATGCAGTTCTATATGAGTATTAAATTGCTAACTTTGTTTCGCCTCAGGATTGTTTGATGATAATTGATTGAAAAATATCAATGTAACGATAATGTAACGACACGTTCCAATTTTCGAATTGGAACTGGAACGCGTTCCTTTCGGGTTAAGGGAACTTGTAACGGGAACTCGTTCCAAAATTGGCAAGGAACGAGGAACGAGGTATCGTTCTTGTTTTAGAGGAACGTGTACAACACTGCTTAAAACCCCCTGTATAGCAAAACCTTGTTTAAGGCAGGTCAGGTCAACGTCTTTACCACACGCCTATAATATATCCTGTATATTAATAAAGTAAGAGCCTGGGGCATTCCATCGCCATCATTTTTTCTTCTTGCGCTATGATATAAATAGTTGTGTTGCTTTACTACGAAATTTAATGAAAATCTGTAAATCGGGAAAGTTGCCTCGCAGAATATTCGCACTAAATATTTCTAATACACTGCAGACAATACCCCTCGCTCCAGCTCCAAGTATATATTAAGAGTTCGTCAGTTCAACATTCCTTTCAGTTTAAAAGGTTTCGTCGTGTACATCTTCTGGAGTATATTGTGGCAAATCCATCCAATGCATGCACTCCGCAAGTTTAATTTCGGCACGCCTTCATTCTTGTGAAGTCTGATTGAACTGAACAACGTGCTGACAGGAATACTTCAAATTATCATGAAATTTCTAATAGTCGTCGTCGTAACATGTGTTTGCGGGTATCGCACTTAACCACTGGGTACCATGCATGACGATGGAGAAACTTTACGTGATACTCCGGTGACAGATCAATATCCCCACTCGGCGCTTAGTGTCGTGTAGTACCGCATGTTTTTTGTGTGTATGTGCTTGTACATTACCTTCATTAAATCACTCTGAAGAACTATTGCTTATGTTCTATAAAAATTCATATTTTTTCTTAATATAAAGTAATACACGAATCAGGCAAACCACATTTCTGTTTTTTTTTTTTTTATTCTAGCCGTCGCGGTAACCCAGTCGTGATGACCCATTGATCTAAGGATGGGATGACAGATTTACTTACGACCGCAACCACTGCATTTTAAGTGCGGATCACTTTAGGGGCCCGGTCTGTCGCATGCTGTCGCGAACATTTAGTGTAGCTTCCCCCGCCACTATTGGTTATCATCACAAGAAAAGTACCCCTTAAAGGCTACTCTTTAGAGAACGCAGAGGCTAATTAGTAACTATATCTATCTAGTTTTATAAGGTGACATAACAGCCCGACATGGCTCTAAGTGATGAGAAAGCAAATCCAGGCTCAGCGACTGAGTTTCCATGCAGCTAGTCGTACATAAAAGAAATGATCTATAAAGGGATGGATTTTTTCACACGTCTTTCTATGTTCCTGATGCTGGGGTTCCGATAGACTCTGTGCGTGCTCATCGGAGGATGTGTTCATGTTCAGCTGTGAGGCCAGGATGGGTCGCTCGTAAATTTCATTAGTAATTTATTGCTTACTACAGCAGATACAACCGGAGATACTGTGAGCCTTTATTTTGTTGTTTAATCTCTTATCATTGCAAAGAAAAACGTGTAAGCTCTGCTTCTAGCAAAGCTGAGACATATTTAACCCATAGAAGTAGCACTGCGCTCTACAGGTCTTATTTAGCGATTTATTGCCTAAATTTGGGCTTACTGGAAGAGCTGTATAATGTGTGTCGACATCGAGGTGCGCCATACCGAGGGCAACGAAGAATGAAGCTAAGGAAATAATAGGAGGCATGGCTTCTATTCTTAAATTTCCTGTAGTAACTATGAAAAAAAAAAGGACAAGAAATTGAAATTGACGAAAAATTGATTTGATATCGGCTGACATCACCTCTAGAAACATCAAACTACGCATCCGATTCTCTACCAATACAGCTACCGTGGCAGTCGTACCTATATGCACTTTTCCGTTATGTATCTTCATATATTCCAGCAAGCGATTGCTCACAGGAAACAGCATTGCGCGCGTGCTTAGAAAAGTGTACAGTGGGGATGAAAAGAAAACGCGAACATGCGGCATCAACATTTGCCGCTTTTATTTTCGAGCGCTTGTAGCCTGGATGGAGATAAAGGAGCCACCACGGTCATCCATGGTGCAATCAAGAACCATCTATCATCTTTTTATTGCCACCGAGGTCACAGCGTGAAGAAAACTTTGTACTACGCTGTACGCGTTCCTTTCCATCCCCCCTTTACGTGTGGCGCCCATGCGAATAAAGAAGCTCTTCATTCAACAGAACTTCCTGTTTCATTAGGTACTTCCTCTACGTCATTCAACTTACAATATTAATATGTAAGATTGCACGTCCCAAAACTACGATAAGATTCTGAGGGGCGCAGTGCGAGAGGGCTCCGGAAGTTCTTACCATCTGGTGTTCTTTAACGTGCACTAGCATCGCACAGTACACCGGCCTCTACCATTGCGCCTCCACCGAAATGCAGCCGAGCACTGTAACCACTGACCGAACGCGGCGGTCTTCAATGAACTACACGTTATACCTCTAGGCATTCTTTGGACTTACTGCCTCTCGACTTTATTACATTTCTTCAAACATTCAACGCGCCCATCTATTCATACCTCTTCTTTGGTTCAAATAATGCTGCTCTTAACAAAGCATATTATTTGGTATGTTCTAGTGATGTGTAGAGGTAACTAAGTATTATACTCTTATTTCGAGACGCATGCTTGTGGCGTCCAATCATCATCATGCTTAAATAATATTATCTGGGGTTTAACGATATGATTATGAGAGACGCCGTAGTGGAGGGCTCCGGAAATTTCGACCATCATGTGTTCTTTAACGTGCACTGACATCGCACAGTACACGGGCCTCTACCATTTCGCCTCCATCGAAATGCGACCGCCGCGGCCGGGATCGAACCCGCGACCTTCGGGTAGCAGCCGAGCACCGTAACCGCTATACCACCGCGGCGGAGTCATCATCATGCTTCATGATGAACGATTGTATGAAGTTTCGGGCGGGGACGGAGTACGCCTGAACAGAATTGAATACCAAGCGCAAAAGAAAATTAATTTTTAACAGCCCTTATGTGAGCCTCCTAGTGTTTCCTTTATGTCGTCCGCTTATTAAGGCGAAAGCCTTTAATGCCTCATGCTCACGTCCATCCGTCCGTCCGTGTCCGCCCGCGTGTCCGTACGTCCATCTAGAGCCCCCTGGCGCAGCTAGCTAGCTAACTAGCTAGCTAGCTTGATAGATAGATAGATAGATAGATAGATAGATAGATAGATAGATAGATAGATAGATAGATAGATAGATAGATAGATAGATTGATAGATAGATAGATATATAGATAGATAGATAGATAGATAGATAGATAGATAGATAGATAGATAGATAGATAGATAGATAGATAGATAGATAGATAGATAGATAGATAGATAGATAGATAGATAGATAGATAGATAGATAGATAGATAGATAGATAGATAGATAGATAGATAGATAGATAGATAGATAGATAGATAGATAGATAGATAGATAGATAGATAGAAAATTCGGCAGGTCCCACGTACCACGGGAATCGATGTTATGCGAAGCATGCGATGTAATTTACTCTACTGTAGTCTTTTTATTATGCGAAACATTACAAAATGACGCTAAAGATATGCACAAAAGTTCCACGCACAGACATGTGTTCAAAAGTGGCATATGTTTTATATAATCAGTTGTTCAGAGTTGTGTAACGATACCAACATCAACATGGGCTTCACTAACGCCATAAGCTGT
>JALIZH010012940.1:0-27542 GCA_030522465.1 Rhipicephalus appendiculatus
TCTTCATAGGCGAAACGGCATTTCTCCGGTTTCAGAGTGAGTCCCGACGCTTTAATCACCTCTAGCACGGTCTGCAGCCTGTGAAGGTGCTCGTCGAAGGTGGATGCGAAAACGACAACGTCGTCGAGATAGACGAGGCACGTCTGCCATTTCAGCCCGGATAGCACTGTGTCCATGACACGCAGGAATGTCGCTGGGGCTGAGCATAAGCCGAACGGCATAACCTTAAACTCGTAAAGCCCATCCGGTGTGATGAAGGCAGTCTTCTCACGGTCCCTCTCGTCCATCTCGATCTGCCAGTAGCCGCTCCTAAGGTCCATCGACGAGAAGTACTTGGAGCCACAAAGTCGGTCTAAGGCATCGTCGATTCTCGGAAGCGGGTAGACGTCTTTCTTGGCGATGCTGTTTAAGCGCCGATAATCGATGCAGAAGCGTAAAGTACCGTCTTTTTTTCTCACCAACACTACGGGCGACGACCACGGGCTCTTGGAGGGTTGAATGATGTTGTCGCGAAGCATTTCTTAAACTTGCGTCTTTATAGCGTCACGTTCTCGCGCTGAAACACGATAAGGACTTCGGCGGATGGGAGGAGTTGATTCATCGGTGATTATGCAATGCTTCGCTATTGGCGTTTGCCGTACCCTCGAAGACTTTGAAAAACATTCGGCATATTGCGAGAGGATACGACGTAGCTTCTCTTGCTTTTCCTGTGGCAGGTTGGGGTTAACGTCGAAGCACGCATCCTGAGCAACCGCCGATGATGTTTCGTGGCCTGAGTCGGAGAGAGCAAAGGCATCGCTTACGTCGGCGAAGCCTTCCAAGAAAGCGACCGTCGTGCCTTTGTTGAGGTGCTTGTGTTCCGCGCCGAAATTAGTTATAAGCACAGTTGCTCTACCCAGGCGTAGCTGGACGACCCCCCGTGCGACGCAAACTTGACGATCGAGAAGTAGTTGCACGTTCGCTTCGACGATTGCATCGCCGCTAGATAACGTCTCGGTTCCAACGAGTGCCATGACGCTAGCTTTCGGCGGGATGCTCACTTGATCGTTCAGGATGGACAATTCCGCGCGCTCATGATGATTTTGCGCCAATGACGGCGACTGGTCTGACGTCAGTGTTACGGTTTTTGTCTGTAGGTTAATCACTGCACAGTTTTCGTTCAGGAAGTCCATTCCGAGGATCACATCGCGAGAGCACTGCTGAATAATCATGAAGCTCACAGGGTAGCTGCGACCGTGAACAGCCACTCGCGCTGTGCACCGTCCCGTCGGAGTAATGAGGTGACCTCCTGCCGTGCGTATTTGAGGACCATCCCACACGGTTTTCACTTTCTTGAGTCGGTCTACAAATCGCCCACTGATCACAGAATAGTCGGCCCCAGTGTCGATCAGTGCAACCACAGGACGTCCGTCGCAGGTCACTTGCAAGTCGGCACTTGCGGTGCGGCTGTGATGTCGATTGGTCATCGACTGTGCGGTCTGTCGCTTCGTGCGGTCTCGACTACGTCGGGTGGAAGCCACGAAGGAAGGTGTTGCGGCGTTCAGTGGCGTCATCGGTTTTCTGTGTCGAGCCGTAGCGTCGTGCTTTGTGGCGTGGTTACGTCGGTACGTAGCGTCGTAGCATGAGGTAGAGTCATCGCAACGTCGGGTTGCGTCGCGGCATCACGTTTCGTCATGGCGTCGGGATCCGTTGTCATCGTTGGAGGGTTTTCCGGCCTTCGTTGTAGAGCGGCGTCACCTCCCGACGTCGCTGGCGCTAGTTTCCCCTGCGGGGGCTCGGTGATCTAGGTCTCGTGTGCTCTTGGTACGGCGATGGCGAACGGCGGGGATAGGGTGACGGAGACCTGAAGGAACGCGGACCGGCGCCTTCGGTTTCTCGCAGGTAGGCCTCGATTTCTTGAGGCCGCTGGCCAGGAAGGGGTGGTGGGGCGTTGATGCTGTATCCGCGAAGGCCCATCTGGGGATAAGGGCAGTGTCGTAGTAGGTGATCGGCTTCACCGCAGTGAAAACAAAGCGGTCGTCGATCTGGGGTTCTCCAGACATCAGTCTTCCGCGGCGCGGTGTGCCAGTACGAAGCTGGACGTGTGGGCGGTTGCGTGCGTGGCGGCGGTGGGTGGCTTTGCAGGCGCCGTGGTGCCGTGTAGGTTTTCCCTCGCCAGGGGTTTGACCTTGATTGGCTTTGAAGAGCGGCGGCGTAGGTGAGGATTGCAGGCTCCGGGCGAAGCGGCGAAGGGGGGCATGTTCGTATCGGTGGGATTAGCTGTTCCCAGGGCTTGTTGTATCTCATCCCGCACGACGTCAGCGAGGGAAGAGATTTGTGGTTGCGAACCCGGTAGCAGCTTCCGTAGCTCATCGCGCACGATGGCACGGATGGTGTCTCGAAGCGAGTCTGCGGAGGCACTGCGGAGGTCGTTGGCGTCTGACGGGGGAGCGCCGAAATGGCGATCATATTGCTTTGCCCGTAGCTCAAGCGTCCTCTCGATGGTGGTGGCCTCGTTAATCCACTCTGCTACGCTCTTCGGCGGGTTGCGGATGAGCGCGACGAAAAGTTGCTCTTTCACGGCCCCTCATGAGGTACTGGAGCTTCTTTTTGTTCGGTCATGTCCGCGTCCGCGTGGCGAAATAGCTTCTGCATTTCTTCCGCGAAGATGGCCACGGATTCGTTCGGGTGCTGCTGTCGAGTTTGAAGCAATGCTTCTGCTCGTTCTTTGCGTAGAATACTTGCGAAAGTTTTAGATGCCAGCCTCTTGAAAGCATCCCACGTTGTTAAGTTGCGCTCCTGGTTTTCGTTCCAGGTGCTAGCGGAGTCTTCGAGAGCGAAGAAGACGTGCCGAAGTTTGTCTTCGTCAGACAATTTGTTAAGGACCGCGACTCTTTCGTAACGCTCCAGCCAATCTTGGACATCCTCGCTAGGGGAGCCGCAAAAACGGGGAGGTTGTCGCGGCTGCTGGATTACCAATGGCACAGGCGTGGTGGTGGTCTCCATCGGTGACGTGGAACGGTGGTTTACGGAACGACCACCAGCAGGGAGTGGTCCGAATTCAACCGGAAGTCCTCGTAGGCGGCGGCTACTCCTAGTTTCTTCCTCCTTGTCTCCTCCTGTAACTTGTTCCGCGTCTGGCGTTTGAGAGGCACTTGGGCTGGTGTCGCGGTTCGACGGGGGTGTCCGTAACATCCGCACTTCCACCAAATGTCACGTAAGTGACGGGGAGCTGGCCGGCGCCTTGTCAGATAGAAACGGAGGCTACGTCGAAGTAAACTTAATGAGTTTATTTGGCGAACTGGTGCCTTAAAGAAACTAAAGGAAGCACTCCAGGACGGTAGCAACCGCGTGGCCGCCCTGCAGGAGACAGACTGCCCCGGGGGCGGATGCCGCAATCACTTAACTTGTTCTTTCGTCGCAACGCAGCCTGGCTTCACGTGGGCGAACGGCTTCGCTTCATAACATAGAAGAAAGATGAAGCTGATAAAGGAGCGGGCAGCAGCTTATCGTCCCGCTTCTTGTAGAAGCATGGGGCAATATGTACAGTGACAACTTGCCTAGTCAGGAAACGAATGCACTTGCCTCCATCTCGTTTTCCCTGTTATTTTCCCAGTTTACCTACCACAAAATCAATTCTGCACTCCATCTATGAACAAAGTTTTGCTTCTGTTCTTACTTTTAATTTACAACGAAAGAAAGCTTCTGACACCGATTCCACAAATCGAAGTGATATATTGTCCTACCTCTGATCTTCAATTTTCTTATGGTGCCTATATAGTAAAATTTAGAGGTGTTAAGTAATTTTGCAAGAAGCGTTCTCAATACGAGCGATTATCGGTCACGTTGTCACCCAAAAGAAGTATTACAGTAAAAAAGCACTGTATTTGTAAGACAAGACAACACCTGCATGAGCTCTGATACGGAAAGCAGACGGGAACTTTGTCCGTATCATTAATATAAACTAATAAAAGGTGGTCGGAAATTCTCATAAATATGTCACTTTTTAGAAAATGAAAACAAGACAAAAGGTGCTGCATATGAAACAAAATACTGAAGCAGGAAGTTTACAATTTTTACCGTAGCAATAAACTCTTATACTTTCTAAACTGAACTTCTTCAGGCGTCTAACCAAAAAATATATGCAGTGGTATTTGCAGCTTATGCAAAGGACACTGTAATGCAAAACCAGAGCCTTCTGGATGAAAAAGAAGTAACTGAAGAGGGTGTTCTTCGGTTACACGCGCACGAACACACACACACACACACACACACACACACACACACACACACACACACACACACACACACACACGCACGCACGCACGCACGCACGCACGCACGCACGCACGCACGCACGCACGCACGCACACACACACACACACACACACACACACACACACACACACACACACACACACACACACACACACACGCGCGCACGCACGCACGCACGCACGCACGCGCGCACACACACACACAAATGGTCGCAGTAGAATAAAAAAGACCCCCACCCCAAAATGATGAAATCATGTCATGGGGGGTGGGGTCCTTTTTTTGATGAAAGATGATGAAAGATTTCTACCTTAAAGGAACACTAAAGAGAGGAAAACGATTTTTCGCGTATTAGTAAAGTACAATTTCACGATCCCGAAAACACCACTCTTACCGCGACAGGACGCTTGATAAGCGAGAAAACACGCGAAAAGAAAATGCGGGTGGAGACGCCACATTGAGATTCCCGCACCACACACCGTGACGTCATAGGTTTTGAAGGCGTCTGCTGGGTCCTACGTAGCTTATAATCGATAAAAATGAGGTGCATTGTCATCTGTGGGTTCCATAGACCTTAGCATACGAAGTTTCAGAATATTTCATCGAGCCAATGTCGCGAAAATACGGAAAATACATTTTGAAATTTTCGACGTCACGCGCGGAGATTTCGGCGTGAAATTTAAAAATGAAACTTAAACCTTAATTTTCTCCGCTAATAGTGAACTTATGATGGTGAAACATGGCATTAGAGTTCTCAGAGGGCAGTTTGTCAATCTAAACCAAATAATTATTTCTCTTTATTGGCCCTTTAAAGCGTATACAGGGCATGCAACGCAATAACTCGGCAGGCACGCGGAAAGGATGGGAAAGAGAAGCGAGAATGAGGAGGAGTGACGTGAGGACGAGGAGGAATCATGTGAGGCTGAAGAGGAAAGAGAGAAGGAACGGTCATCTGCTGCGCTGTTTCCAGAGTAATGAATCACTAGTCCGTAGCGGCCCCAATTTCTAATGCGTAATTACGCACTTACACAAACTGCAGGGCTTCAATTATTTCGAAATCGACCCTCATCGCTGAACATTTCCTTTTCAGTGAGACCGTTAGGTCACTGAATATCTGCAAGTACAGCGCGTATAAGGTTGATCACATATTTTTCTCTTTCTCGCAGCAATATCTCGAGTACAAGCACGTGGGCTACCTCCCCCAATGGCACGTGCCTAAGTCCAGGAGCAGTAAGATATTCTATATTTACTTATCTGCTATTGACGTAGCTTCCAATCTGTCGAGTCGTTTATGTACCAGAGGTGATAGTGCTATACATAAACTAATTAAACTTAATTCTTATGTCACAAGATAAACTTAAGCAAATTGGGGAGAATTCATTTCTTTGTCTAAGGTCAAAGAAACAGGGTATCAGGACATAACGTTCGGATCGTGATCGCGTTTTTCTTGGTCCTGGTCTCTTTAGCGCAGTAGCTTGTAAATTGTAGATTATCATCATCATCAAATAAGTATTTGCTCGTGAAGAATCTGTTTCGCAGATTTCTGTCTATCTTCGTGACCGCATTGGTATTCCACTTTGCTTACGTCATGATGTCAGTTGATTCCTGGTGGACTCCGACACAAAAAAACTCATTTTTATAGAGAGTTGTAATAAACCATAAGCTTCACCCTCTTAATAATCGCTATACCAAACAATTACAAGGACCACGTTATGGGAGATGTTTTTCGAAAGCTTGAAGCGCGTGAAAGTAACCATTGGATACTATTTTTTGCCCTTATTTTAACACGAAAGTGTTTTATGCCGGGGTCCACCAAGACTCCAAGGACGTTTTCCGTCACGGATATGACGTTGCTAAAAGGTACACGAACCTAATACAAAGAAAGAAACCAGAAGAAAGAGTTACGCAAATTTAGAAGACCCGGGAATCGAAGCCAGGACTTCTCGGTCCGCGGCAATAGAAAGCGGGTGCTTAACCGACTGCGCCATCGGCGCATTTGCGAAGAGTCTTTCAGACGCGCCTTATATATCTCCCAGTCCTTCGCTCTGCACCTTCGTTCTTCGTTTCTCGGGGTGGTGCCACCGCCTAAGAGCGGAGAAGAGAAGTACTGCATTATGACACTAACACTGACAGAGAACACTGCGGTTGTATGCGCTACGGCACCTCGATGCCAGCATTCGAACGGACAATGGCAGCAGAGCATCCTACCAACGCCGCCTAGGTGGTGTTGGCCCTACTTGAAACAAAGTATAGCGTCGCCTCCGCAATCAGCTCCGACCAAGTTTCTGGAGCTAATTTCGGAGGCCACAAACGGAGGCTGAAATTGCGACGCGCTCTATACGCGCTGATCTGACTCGGTGACGACGCAGTTACGTGTTTCGTCTTTCGCGGTGTGCTAGCGTGTGCAGCGTAGTGTAGCTTCCATATGCACCAATGGTGTATTTCCGCTGTTTACTGATACGAGTGCGATGACACCGACTACGAGAACTGTTGCATTAAGCGCCGCCGAAAAACAACGGCGTCGATGGGCGAATGTCGCGCAAGTGAGTTTGGTGCAGCGATAGACACGCCAGGGGGAAGCGGGAGGCCTTCGCACGATCCCGGCTCAAGCTGTGAACTCTGCCTCTCGCGTTTGTGCAGTTCAGCGCGTCGCGACCCAACTTGCTGCCCTACAGGCATCGATGCAGTACCGAAATGATCGTACTTTCGCCGAAGCGACCCACCAGCCGGACGCTGCTCGCTAACACGACGCCGTATGCCTAGCACATCTACAGGACGGTCGGCGACCCTAAATCATGCACCCTTCGCTGCAGCGGACCACGAGTTCAAAAAACGATTCAGTGAAAACCCGTTCCACGGTTCGCGAACGCCTGTTGTTCATGCGTGATTTGCGCGATGCTCAGGTGCGCGCCATGCACTATCTCCAGAAAATGTATCCCGGTCGCGAGTCGTTGGTTGTCGTGATAGAGATGTGTCACCACGCGTTAACATGGGTGCATCAACGTTTAAGGGTGCTGTAGTCACTAAACACCAACAGATATTATATATCAATGTGCAATAAACATTCAAATACTTCTGTGAAGACACGTTTCACTTTCGTGCGTTATACCGATTCCTATATCAGAGGGATCAACCACATTTTTTAGGCGTTTCAAATAAGGAGTAGCTGGCACATCAGAACTCCTCGGTGAAGTATGCAATGATTGCCTATGACATTTTCTCCAAATAGAAAGCATGCTACGAGTAAGGTACCATAAATGTTTAATATGTGTAGAGTGAGTGCACCGTTGGCGGTGAATTCCTTATTAGAGCATTAGAAAACGTCATACCGCAGTGATCTGCAGTGCTTTAGAGACTTTAAAACGCACTTTACAGCATACCGCGCTTACCATCCATAGAAATGGAATGGAAGCTAGGCGCCCCCACGTAGCGCTTCATATTTAAACTGGAAATTGGCAATTAATTAGTGCCCCAGAAATTTTCCCAAGTGTAAGCTCTATACACTGCTCGCATTACGCTCACCCAGTGAAACAATTGAAGTGCATAACTCATATCGTAGCAAAGTGGCTCGCAAGATGAAATACGATAAAGTGACGATCAAGATAAAATGCTCAGCGTTAAGGGGGAGATGCGAGTCGAAAAACGCGTTTTGTTCAAAAATTACATATTTTCGTTTTTATTTGCTTTCACAAGTTTAGTTTATCTACTTTCACGACAAAAAAAACTGAAGATTGCAATTAAACTCGAAGTAGGTCCAAATCGCTTTTAAAGAGCACAAGGCGGCTACTAAAAAATCTAAGAAGTCCTGATTGTCTAGAGTCCCCTGGAAATTGTCACCTGGCTGCTTGCCATTGCATTTCGCATAAGGGGTTCACTAAAGTCACATGCTCAAAATAACCATGATTGCCAAGCTCTCATGATGGAATAAATCATCTTAAATGACAAATCTTTTGCGCGTAGATGAGGTTTCACTTATACCTTTAAAATGCGTTTTTCTCAAGACACAATTCTGGGCAACTTCATGAGTTTTTACATCATGTTTTTTGGTACTTCTGATAGCCAGATCGGGATGAAATTTTGCCCACATATTTCTTAACATGCGTAGAGTGCAAGTATCTACTTTAAACTTGATATCATTTAATATAATTATTACAAACCTAAAATAAGCAATTGGTATGGTCGGAGCATTCTAAGGCTTCTCACATTACAATTTTTCTTGTCCATTAAAATGTCTTATACGCGCTGTCTTGATAGTTATTTGCATCCTACTGATAATGTGGAGCAATATGAGCCAATAATGGTTCAGAACAACAAACATTTACTTGCAAAAGAAGAGTCTAGAAAAAGAACTATATTTTACACATTGCCGTGGCACAAAACGAAAACAGTACAACTTACTGTAAAACCAATTAAATATTTGAAATCAGCATCAAATCCTATATATACAGCGAAAATTTCACTGCCTTAGGCTACAGATTAACGCAACTTTTTTTCCGAATCGCATCTCCCCTTAAGCACATTTAGTAATCGTAATAGTCTATGCATAAAGTGACACCTGACGTGTATTTCTAAAGAATTTAAGAATTTAAAGAGCTGTTCTTGGGGGAAATATGGCCTTCACGTAAAGGAAATTTCATGGCAAGGACTACATGGCAAGTAATCGGGTGAGCCCATGTATGCGCGTAGTTACACATTTTCTATACAATTTGTGAAGTATGTTTTTGAAGTAAGCGCTTGGCCGTTGTGAGCTGTTTCTCACTTTACCGAGAAAATTTTATGTCGCTAGTCAAACAGATATTACTGTCGACGAAATGAGGGCCTATGTTTTTGAATATTATTAACAAAAGAAAAAAAAATTGTGCAGATAATGTATTACTGCTCACGCGCTGTTCATAAACCTTACTATAATATTTATCGCAGTAAGTGCTGCCATTAGTTAGTGGGTACCCTTGCAAATTTTCCCTTCGATCGCTTCTCGAATGCGTACATTGAACCTGCAACAATGGGACGTTTGAAAGAGAAAACATTTGATAGTAAAAATTCCTACCGAACATTTCTCGAATAAACTGGCATAGTATGCAATACAATTAGGGGAGTTACATAGATGCATATATTGGTATAAATGTATTTTTTGCATTCTTATAGGACCAGCAGGTCAGCATTAGCGAACAGCTAGTCCCCGATTGGCAATATTTTGTTACAGAATCTGCACCACAAGCACGTAAGTGCTGAAAGAAGGGTAGCCGAGGGGAAGAAGAGAAGGCAAAGAGGTAAACACATCAGCGCGTGTCTCTTTGCCTTCTTTTCTGCACTGCGCTACCTTTCTTTCAGCACTTACATGCCTGCGCTGCAGATTTGCGTGCTTTCGTTGTAAAATCTGCGTAAACAAACTCACCCACATCTCATTCTTTCTTTGATAAAAAAATATTTACTTAACATTGTCAAGTGCTGCTTTCAGGAGAGAAAATTTGGTTGTACGCAAACTCCGTATGCGTAAAAAAATAATGGAAGTTATGGTAGGCATTCCGCTGTGCATATAGTTCTATATCGAGGGTTTTACAAAAATAATATGTAGAATTTAAAGACGGTCAATTTGAAATAAAAGGGCAGTTTCGCAGATAACTTTCCGCTTTTGGTTATTACCGTGAGGTGAGCGGTGACTCCCGCAAGTAAATTCCAAAATAAACAAAATATATTTGTTAAGGTTTCAAGCAAATTAGTGTACCAAGTGCAACAAAATCGGAAGGAAGGAAGGAAAACAAGAGAGAGGAAAGGCAGGGATGTTAACCAGTTTGGCATAACCGGTATGCTACCCTGCACAGGGGGAAGGGATGGGGGGAGATCGAAAGAAGAGTAAAGAAAAAGAGAAAGGGGAGGAGCACACACGCACGCACATAACGTCAAAGCGCAGAGCGGCAGTCGTGTGCGGTATACGTCATCATTGAGTCTACAACCAAGGCAACAAAATCGGGAAATTCAAAGAAGGCATGTTAGTAATCAGGCTCGCGAGGCGCTTGGATGAAGACGAGAAAAAGGATGCGCGTGACCAGTGAAATGTGGACAGTATGCTTGTGACCGATCTGTTTCACCATGTTGGGACGGCTTAGCGCTCTGCGCCAATAAACCCGGAAGAAGTGTCTTTTTCCCACAAAGCATTTGCAATAACTGTATAGGCTTTTAATTCTAAAAAAAATGCGGCAGCTGCACATTAGAGGTGCGAAGCCAGAGGAAGTAGCGGAGCTGGTGGCGTTGCCGTTTTTCTTTACCTCCTCTTCAACCTCACTTCCCTTTCCGATCACTTGCTGTGCTATACTATACATGACTATGCTTGGTCTCTTTTTTTTTCTGCCTCTTTTTTTGTCTGTTTCTCTTTTCTCTTTCGCGCTGGCTTTCTATATTTTCCTCTCTTTCTTCCCTTTCTTTCTCTCTTTCTCTTTCTTTCTGTTTTTTTTTCTCTCTCCTGTACTCGTTCTCTCCACTTCTGTCTTTTTTCTCTTTCTTTCCTTTCTTTATCTCTATATTCTGTTCCTCGGTCATCGTCTCTCTCTCAACTCGTTCTCTCGCCCACCGGAGTTGTTGCATACCACGGCGGACAAATCGGCGCTCGTGTTCTGGAAAAGAAGCAGACGAGGATGAAGACAGCGCGTGCCGTTTCATGAGGGGGGATAGTTTTCAAGTCACGCCACGCGGCATAACGAAATGCTTAACCACTCCGGTGTACAAACTGCAGGCCATAGGATGGCCTCACACTGATGACACACTCCGCTCTTTCTTGGACTACGTCTCCAGGTGCAGCGATCCACGGAAACCATTCAATTTCCTTTGTCATACAGACTTTGTCCCTAAAGAAAGCAAGACAGCCGTCACCATGAGTGGCTACATCAAACAAAGAAATTCTTCCGAAATATTCACATAAAAGCGGATGAGCTTTGTGACTGAGCTTTGTGATTAAGCTTTGTGACTGAAACGGAGAACTGGGAACGCTACAAAGGGAATCACTGGGTGCCCGTTCCACGCATTTAAAGGGCCCCTCACCAGGTTTGACAATTTTGAGTTGACGAGCGCAATTCATACATTGAGCGTTCACGATCACGTCTGCCAAATTTTGGAACGCTACGCGCCGCGGAAATGGGTCAAATTTCAAGCTGAACGCTGCTTGCCCTTACTTTCGCGTGCTCGCGCGTAGAGAATGAGGGGATGACGTACACGGCGGAATGGCCCTACGCATATGGCAGTGCTGTGACGTCGGTCGCCTACGTAGACGGCTGTGCACTGACGTCGACAGCTGTAGCACGTGACACTGCGAAAATTATTTGACACGACATGTGTAGTTTGTGGAATTTGTTGCTTGAATAGATGAATAAAACTTGAGAGAAATAATGAGACGCACAAAGGTAATGTGTGCGTCTTTTTCATTTTTGTTCAGTGAATTGCAGCGATATGCGGGGCTAATGTGCCTCCGTTTCGCATGCGTTCGTGTCCCCGCGGTTAGCGCATCGAGCAGACGCCAGCCCTGGAAACGAAAGTAATGTTCTGGCGCGTTCGAGCCCTCATTATGCTCATTTATTCTACCGCGTCCAAGTAAACGTAAATGCGGCACTGGCTCATGATACCGCCACTCTCGTGCCAGTGAAAAGTGAAACGAACGCGCACGGAGGCATCCATCCCGCAGAAACAGGCAATAGACCACAAAATAACGCTGGTCAACAAAACAACGCCGCACGCGTGCTCGGGGGCTGGGCTTTCTCGGCCACCATAGAGTTTCATACAATAAAACCTAGAGTGGAATCTGGCGCTAGCGTCTATGCGGGCTCCTTCAGCGGCGCGTTGTACCACCATGGGAATGATGGGAAGTACAGGCTTCGGATCTGCTTCGGATCGATTACGTTCTTGAGATTCGAGACACTTGTTTTCCGATTGTAAAACAAAGTGATATGAAGTCAGTTCCAATTAAAACTGGCTTAATTCTTGTGGACGTAAAGCTTTTCGCAAAAAGTTTCCGTGACCATGAGATGGAAGTCAGACCTGCACGAATTTAACTGCCAGGGTATGCATTGCACTGCCGTTGTGTTCCAGGTTTGACATCCAAATAAAATTAATTATTTTTTTACAACACTTGAAAACACACACGCTTGTTTTTCCCTCGAAAGTACGTACTATCAATTTATAGAACTAACAGTACAGTATTAAGTGAGAAACACTTAACGTATCGTCTGCTGCGATGCTAGGTGCGTCTGTCCAAGTGGCCTGCCCCCAACGCATCTCTCGTTTTGTTGTGAAGACGAGTCAGAGGAGCGTGACGGTGCGTCTACTTAGCTTCGCCGTCATTTTGCAGTCGATATGAACGAGTTTTGGCAAGACGCGCTCGTAAGAAGACGTGAACTCGCTGAGATATCCTGCACTGGCATGGGACGCTACGCTACGCGCAGCGGTGAGTGCCCGACGCTTCGCTAAAACTGTCGTATACAACCTGTAAAGCTGCAACGTCGTTGCAAACAAAGAGACCTAGCGTTCTTTAGCCTCTTTGAACGACACAGGCACTGCTTGAGTGCTTTGCGCCGCACTCCACTAGCCAAGCTGCGCGAATAACGAAACTGAAACTGTAGAAAAAAATCCGTTGACACTTTGCTAGCTAACGCTATCCAATCCGAAGCCTGTACTTCCCATCATTCCCATGGTGGTACAACGATCGCAGCGACAGATTCCACTCTAGGTATTATTGTATGAAACTCTATGTCGGCCACGTCATGCACACGTGACCTTGCGTGCCATGACGTGTTGCCCTCGCTCGCAGGCCGGAGAAGGTAGGGAAGAGATTTGGCTTGCGAAGGCTACGCGGGGCGAGCGGCAAGGGTTTCGAGCTCGCCTCCTCGCATCATGGTTTCGCGCCGCATCAAAATATCGGTTTTCTCAGCGCCTAATGCACCGATTGAAAAAATTCTTTTGGCATAATGCTCCTCATCGGACACACAACAACTGCCAGCGTCTAACTAAAATTTGTTATGGGGCCCTTTAATGAGGTTTCACGGCAGTGGAGCTGCATTTAGCGCAGGATTTAGAACTACCCCAATCGCTACAGAAGTTTTTTAACACGAAAGTGTTTTATGCCGGGGTCCACCAAGTATATCCGTTACGGATATGACTTTGATATAATTGGCGCTACCAAATGAGAAATAAAAATCATCATGAAAATGTTGCACCGCCGGGAATCGAACCTCTGACTCCTTGGTCCGCGACGAAGGGCGCCCTGTTTCTTACCGACTAAGCCACCGACGCAGCTGAAGAGCACCCTGCCAACGCGCCTTATATCTCTCACACATTCTCTCTCGCATGGTGCTCTCTGTTGGCGTGGCTTAGGCGTGGCGGGTTGGTGTCGCCGCCTGTGAGCGGGGAAGAGAAGTAATGCGGCATGACACTTACTAGAGGCCGATAGCGAACGATTAGTCGACGACGCAGTTAAAGTATGGAGTCAGAGATTGCACGCCGGCGCACAATCTCGGAGGCCATGCTTTAACTGCGTCTCGATAGCAGTGAAAAACATTGGCCGCGCTAGCATCGGAGAGTCGCCGATGTAGCTATGTTCCTTGCCTTTAGCTTCGTGTTAGCGTGTGACGGCTCTTTGTCGGAGTAGTGCGTCTTCCACATGCGCCAACGTTACTTCGCCGACGGCTCCTTCGGGTGCGAAAGCACCGAGTAATGAAACTGCTGCAGTGAGCGCGGCTGCAAGGCAGCGATGTCGACGGGCGAATGTCGTGCCTTGGTGGAGCGAGACAGAGACGAGCAGGACTTAGAACGCCTGCGCGTGCTCGTGGCTCAAGCTACGAACCTCTGCCTCCCGCGTTGCTGAAGCGCAGCGTGGTAGTGTATGCATGAGCGCAGGAGTAAGTTACCTTATTACTCAGGCGCCCACACCCTACCACTTCTCTTTGAAGACGCGCATATCGAAAGCCAGTGTTCATTACGTGCTTGTTGGTGTCTTTGCGCTGGATTCACGATACGCTGTGTCCAGGTACATCATGCTGACAGCTTCAGCTACAACAACGGTTAATTCATGACCATGGGCGTTAGTTGTCGCGATGGAGATTTGCCACTAGGCGTCAACGTGGGTGTGTCCACGTCAAACGGTGCTATAGCTGTCAAACACCAATAGACATTGTACAAGCTCTCATTTATCGCTACGCAATAAGCACTACTCCTGCGAAGACACGTTTTACATTCGTGTTATACCGATTCCTATGACGGAGGGATCAGCCATGTTTTTTTTTAAATGGCGCGTCTCCATTAATGGCACTATCCGGGCTATCAACGCGTCACTGTGGCGCTGCTGCACGAGCTGGCTTTCAAATTTGCCATAGCTTTCAATTTGCCTCTGCGGCGCGGTGGTTTCACTTCAAACCACGAATTTAAGAGTAAGAAGGAATAAACATGACAGACGCGGGATACATGAGAGGGACGGCGCGTCTACCGCATCTCCACGGTAACAGGGCTCGTATTCTTAAACGAGAAAGGCGGCAGTATAGCCTTTCGAGAACATTGTCCTATAGTTGTGAGACATTCATAACACCAACGGCATTGCTGTTGGTGTTATGAATGTCTCACAACTATAGGATACTGTTCTATACCTGGATACAAATTCCTGAGGCAGCACAGCCAGGGCTACGTAACCGATTCAATTACTTTTTTTTACTACGCTAGTGTACGTAGTCCGCGAACGCTAACTTTTTTATACTACGTAGCATAAAACAAAAATTAAAAAGAAAATAAATAGATATTATGTTTAAGATTGTTTGGGTTGTAAGAGAGCCCTCTTTAAGGACTTCCGTGTTTTGCTCTTTCTAGTTTTCTAATTTTTTGGTGTCGATTTCATGTTTTCTTGCCCCGATAAACGACGGTGGCATCGCTCAGAGCTTGTAAGCGACCATGAGCGCGTGTCCGTTAGGTGGTCTGTATTCATCGCACAGAAAGAAACGAAGACAGCGGTGCGTTGCGAGATATTTTGTTACCCGCATACAATGACCGGGAAAGAAGCTGTGGGCAACAATGGAAGTGGGTCTCTCATCGCGGTTGAGACCTTGAAGGTGACGCCGGCGACCTGCCACTCTTCAGCAAGACCAGATGCTTGAAACGAGACTGCGATTGGAAAAGTGCTTAAAGGAAGTGACATTTCGTAAAGTATGGTGCATACATGGTCCGCATTTGGCTTGGCGACTATTGCTGATACAATCAAGCTGAAGATCGCGTAGGATAACACCGCGCCATCGGCGTTTAAAGAGGGCGGTGTTCCAGCTCTTTGCGATAAGAGCGATTTAAGATGATAAAATAACTAGTCAGACGATTCCCCTAGAAAACAGACACGTTGATGTCTATTATGCTGTTGACGGCGTGCTTTTCACTGTGCAAAAAGAGCTTTATTGACCACGGCGGGTAAGGAGCGCGTTTCACCAGCTTAGATTTGCAAACCTGAGACGTCTGCTCCGGAATGGCGGTGGCCAAGATGTGTGCTGCCCACCGATGCCTTCGCGTCCCCAAAGAGAATGACGTGAGCGTCTCCAGAAAGTTATTGCGCCTCAGAAGACGACAATGCCGACACAGTATGCACCGAAACGTATGAAATGGTTATGGTTTGTTGCTATTGCATTGGATTTGCAATTGCGTTATTCTCGCTCTTGGTCGCGCACTTTCTCAAAAATAAAACCGGCCGCTGAAATAAAGCTGCCTCCTGCGTTCCTTCAGAACAGAGAATATTCCATTGCTTTCCAAAAAAGACAAACGTATACACGTGGACTTCAACTGTTGCCAGATTAGCGTTATATATCGTGATTTGGAGAACAGCTCAGCAATGATTCCTGGTACTTGTTCCTTCAGCGCTGCATCCATAAGTACACCACAGCTTGTGGATTTCGATTAAAAGCTATCTCTCGCTTCTATATATATATATATATATATATATATATATATATATATATATATATATATATATATATATATATATATATATATATATATATATATATATATTACAACACCACTTCACAGGTAACATCATAAACCCTGGATGTTCATACGAAAACGCACACGTTAAGTGCGCTTGTGAATCCAAAACTGAAAACACTCGCAAACAGACTACTTCGCGTAGTCACACATGTGCAGAAGCTCCGCCCACGTAGCTTTGGATCTGCTGCCACAGAAAGTGGTCGCCAGGTATAGTTCACTATACTCACAACACTGCAGTGAGCACGGTGGCAGTGAGCGTACTTCACGAGCGCAGAGCGACCCGAGTCTGGCGTTTTCGAGCGTATGCTGCCTTATACGCAGTACCTAGGCCTGAATGTGGCTACCTGGAATATAAGACGTATAAAAGGGCTTTCAATATTTCTTATGCAATGGTTTAAAGCACGGTATAATTGTTAAAGAATACAATTTTGCGTGAAATTTATTTTTGTTCAGAGTTTAATACGGCGTACTCAGAGAGTTAAGCTGGGGAGCTTTTCTCAATACGTCCACCTTGTGGAGATCATCGAGGGGGGAAAAATTAGGACGGAGCTCGCCTAGTGTCTTCAAGCCAACCTCCTGTGAAGCCGCCATCTCCTCGTGTTCGTGTAACAGTTCCCATGAAACACCTCTTTGCTTTCCATTTCTGTTGGGCTAATGAGAAAAAAAAACAAAAATTGCCGTGCACGAGTTCCTAGCGTCAACAAGCAAACCTCATGTGATGCCGCTCAACCCCTCGTTCTCTGGGCCCTGGTCAGCATTACCAGCCCGCTCCTGTTTTATTTTTTACAGCTGGGCTTCAAGATTGTCACGTGACGCTCCCTCCTTTATAGGCTTTCTTTTTCCGCCATGGTGTACACCTTAGTGTTTCATACAATAACCCAGACGGGAATGTAGCCCTATACATGGGTTTTATGAGATGATCGCAATATATTTGAATGATGCCAATATAGGAAGTGTAATTCTACCTTTTTTTTTCTAAAAGGGGAACACTTTCGTGAAAGAACACACCTTCAGAAACTTTTAACAGAGTTTTCGAGGGGGGGAAATAAAGTGCCGACATTTTTTTACGCTCCCAAAAAAGAAAATGCAAAAATATACGTAAAAACTGAGGAGTTTTATATGGTGTAGGTGAGAGCAAAATATGCAAAACACTCTGTCATCTGCCTTGCACAACTTCGGACAAGGACATTTGTAAAGCTGACGCTGTGTAATACAATTAGTGCGGCCTAGACAGTTCTTACGAAGTGTACAAAAGTTTGTGAACTGGAAAGAAAAAAAACAAACAAACAAAATTACACTGTACTTACTAACTGCTCAACTGCACACACATAATTTTTCTTTCATCTTTCTAGCGTTGTGATCACCCCGAAACTCCCAATAATTGCACAGGAGTCTGCGTTTGCAAATGGCACAATGATGCTACTGACGGCTGGGGCTATAGATGCTTGGAACCAGGTTCAAGGGAAGCCGGCATAGAGCCATATTAACGAGAAAATAAATGTTGATTCCATTCTTCACAAACATTTTAAGGGAATTTACCACTAATTTCAGCGACAGGCGTGTGGCTGACATCTTCATTTTAGCGCTAAAAGGTTAAACACAGACACATGTCCTGTTGTTTCTCATGGGTTTGTCCTAGTGAGCGCTAAAACGAAGATGTCGAGATTTTCTTTCTCCTGGTACAGCGCAGAAGTTATGTGCAAGCTTGAAGGCTACGGTGGAGCCAATGGCATACCTGACAAAGCAGGTAGGTTTCAAGTAGTGTTTAACATAGCATCTTAGTCAAGACCCGCCGGAGAAACTTTTTGGCGTTATTAGGCAGTTCTCGGGGTGTAATGAACACCTAACGTTAAGTCGTAGTCTTAACAAATGTGAACTGCCTCGCTTTCCATAACTTAGTTAAAGCCCACCGACACAGGAAACACTGCGGGCGGCACGCTTGTACCATTTGTCGGAGCAAGCGACGTAGCAACAGGCGCAAGCCTCTAGGGCAGGGGTCGGCAACCTTCGGCCCGTGGGCCACATGCGGCCCGCGAGGCACTACGATGCGGCCCCCGCACGACGTCAGGAGCCCTCTCCCCTTGTCACTTCCTACCTCCTCTGTAAAGTTCCTATGTCGACTGCTACTTCCTATCTCGTCTGTAAAAAAGCTCTTCGGTTATTAAACGAACATTGTTCTATTCTTGCTTAAATAAACAAGATTTGTGTTCCAGTTTTGTACATTACTGTGAATTCGCCCCCTCCTCTCCTCACTCGCCGTGCGGGCCCCCGCCATGACGGCTTCATGCAACTCGGCCCTCCGCCACAAAAGGTTGCCGACCCCTGCTCTAGAGCAATTAAATGACATGACGGGCTTCCAGCAGCTGCTGACAAGCACAAGAGGCATACAGGAACCTTTCGTCTTTTGCGTTGTTTTGTGATCGGGGAGGGCTGCTCTATACTTCATATGAACTCCTGTCGTTCGTTGAAGCTTTGGAAGACACATTTACCATGCCGCTCTGCATAAAACCAACAGATAGCCAACAATACCTAGATTATAGTCATAACCCGCGACATCACAAGCAATGTATCTGTCGGACAGGTGAGACGCATAAGAAGGATCTGCAGTGGCGACGGTGGCTATGTTTGCCACTTGAGCAACCTAAAGGAAGCAGTTGAAAGAAATTACCAGTACGGCGCTTTAAAACAAGGCCTACAACGAAGCATGTAAATTATATAGATCCAGGGTGCTATGCAAGATGGCCCGGATTTATCGAAGCTTGGAATCTTTCCGAGCTTTGGTGACCCCCCCCTCCCTTTCGAACAAACTAACAGGACGAAAAGGTCAAATCCAGCCCTTAGTGGGCGCTGCGTTCCATTGGTTACGATGGAACGCGGCGTGACGTCAAGGGTGGTCGACAAAGTTGGGTGGTGTATTCAAACCAGAGGCATCTTCTGTCCTTTGTTTGTCGTTTCACTGAGTGCATGCTTGGGGAACTCATGCACTGAGTGCATGAGTTCACCCAAGCAAGCAAAGTCAGAAATTTAGAGACGATATTTTTTAGAGGTACGGGCTGTTTAAATTTATCGTCAAGCATTTAACGGCTGCTCTAGATATCCTTTCGAATAATTAGTACCCCCCGGCCTCCGAGAATGACTCCGTCCGAGCGCCTTACAACAGCGCGCGGCTACAGCTAATCGTCGAGGCTACCTGCATAATCATAATGGTCGGCCTCTAGATTCTAGCGCGTTCCTCGGCCGGCGCGCACGCTCTTCGTCCTCGTCGCCATCGTCTGCTTTTTCCGCGAGCACGTGCGTCCGGCTGATTAGCCAATTAGCTAGGCGGTATACCTGACTAATTAAGTCAGGACATGCTGTGACCAAGCTAATTAAGCCATGTTTTGCTACTACTGTGCTAATTAAGCCACATCTTAATAAGACCATGCTGACACTGTCAAGCTATGACCGATCTAATTATAAGGTCATGCTAATCAAAACGACGGCAATTAGAATTGCGCTAATTAAAACAAATCCAGTTCTACATAGCTCATTAAGATCACTCTGCCTAGGATCTTGCTGATTAGCATTATACCAATTAGCTTCAGACTAGCTAAGGTCTTGCTAATTAATCTAGTGCTGAATAATGACGCGATAATCAAAATAATTTCAATTAAGACAGCACTATTCAAGATCTTGTTAATCAGTATCTATCTAAATATGACTGCTAATTAATACCATCGAAATTGAGACCGAGCTGACGTGGTCTCCACTCCAAAGCAGACTGAGCAGACCGAGCAGACTGAGCAGACATTGAGCCTCGTAAAAAAGCTGGAAGAAGCTATGTGGTCACAAGCTCCTCTGATGGCTCCAGCTTTGCACAAGCAGCGCAAGCAGACCAAATTATTTCATACGCAAAGAAGCTGCTGCTTAGCATCCATCACATGAAATGCATGACAGTCACACTGGCGCTACGACAGTCGCAAGTAAAATTGAGGCTTTCTCGCAATAAACGAGTTGGCACTCGATAGTTTGGTCAATTCAAATTTTTAATCGATGAAACGTTAATTGTTCGTCGATTTAGCCTTTAATCGATCAATTGTTTTAGATGTGATGTTTTAATCGATTAATCCAAATTTTTTATGGATGTTTTAAAAAGGATATCTTATTGTTTGATAAGCATTGTTTGTGTTTGATCTCGACCGAAGTCTTTCTATCAGACCCGCTAGAGATCACGTGTGCGCATTTGCGCCTTCGTGAAAATTCGCACTTTCGCCCTATGAACAATGAGGGCCCGTCGTCTTTGGGTGATGTCATGGATTGATGGATCTGTGGCCATCATTCATGGACGACTCGGCAGCAGGGCGTATTTCCTCCAAGGCTGCCTACTCGAGCGCACCGAAATCGGAGGCGTTTTCGGTGACCACACTGGTCGAAAAGACCCACAGGGAGTGATTCTTTAGGGAAAGAAGGAAAGGTCAGAAAATCTGGTGTGGAGTGCACGATTACTGTCTCTCAAGTGAGGACACGTCAACCGATGCACTCGCGGGTGAATGGGGATGGAAGGAAGAGTGAAGAAGAGAAAGTAAGGTAAAAGAAAACAAAAAAGGTAACAGAGGAGAAAAGAAAAACACAAGATAAAAATAAGGGGTGGGGGTAAGCAAAAGGAAAAAAAAAACACGGCTGATCCCTCTATCATAGCAATTGGTATAGCACGTAAGTGAAGCGTGTCATCACAGAAGTAGTTGAGCCTTTATTGTGCATTGATATACGACAGCTTGTACAATGCCTATTGGTGTTCGGCAGCTATAGCACCGTTTGACGCGGATGCACCCACGTTCACGTGGGTGCATCCAATAGCCAATAGCCGTACATCTCCTTCCCGAAGACTAACTCCCATGATCATGATTTAACCGTTGTGTAAGCTGAAGTTGTAAACATATACTTGGACACAGTATATCGTAAACCCCGCGCAAAGATGGCAATAACAAGCACATAAAAAAATAACAGTTTTGCCGCAAGGGGATGCAATGAACAATAGCAGCAAATTTCAATGTCACGCGAAGAACGGCAAGCAGCTCAAAGTTTTCAGCTTGCTGCTCAAGCACAAAGGACGCACGAAAATAATTCACACAGGACGAGCGCGAACTAACAACTGTCACAGCTCGACCATTAGGGCGTGCTGCTCAAACACAAAAAAGGACGCACGCAACAAACGCACAAGTATACACAGGACGAGAACGAACTAACAACTGTAACAGTTGTTTCCTCTGTAGAAATGATTCCCCAAAACAAATCTTTGTGCGTATGTGTGGCCCCATCTGTTCGGGTTAACCTCAGCTATTTATGTTAATTACTGTGGCAGCCGCTAGATGGCACTACTTGTAGAAAAATACGAAAAATACGAAAAAAAAAGAATGTACATGCTGTGGGGGAACTAAGGAAACGATGGAACATGTACTGATTGAATGTGGGGTTATCCACCCAGATATACGTGTGGCCACGAGTCTACATGAAGCCTTGGGTTTCAGGGACAACAATGGAAAGCTGAACACGTCCGCGATAGAAATAAGTAAGAGACGGTTAGAGTATTGGTGGCAGAAAAGTAGAGATAAAGGACAAAAAATGAAGAATGGGAAAAATAAGGTCTTTCTGCCTTAAGAGGCAGAGAGATGGACCGTGAATTTATATTTTTTTCTTTGCTATAATAATTCTTTTTGCTAATAATAATTGATTTAATCATTGTAGATAAGGCATTAGGCCAACACAAAAGGAAAGTTTTTTTTTAGCCTGGTGGCAGGCATGTCACCGCCCCGTTATAAAGGGGACGCTCATAGCATCCATCCATCCATCCTACGTTCTTACCAGTCGTCTGCGCATTCTACTGTGAGCGAATGTGGAGAGATGGACGTCCACGTCGAACAGCGTGTAAACATAAAATTCTGTGCGAAGCTTGGCAACAGAGCCACACAGACGTATGAGCTCCTTCATGACGCTTAAGGCATCGAGACATTATTGCGGGAGCGAGTTTTCGAGAGGCACGAGAGATTCGTTTGGAGGAGAACGTCGGTGGAAGACGACGCAAGGCAGGGGCGTCCTGCAACCTCAAGGAATGAAAACAACGTGGCTCGGATCAGGAAAATGGTACCGCAAGACCGCAGCATTACAGTCCGCATGCTGTCGGATGCTCTCGACATTAGTAAGACAACATGCCACCAAATTTTGCGTGAGAACTTGGGAAACGAAAGCTGAATGCCAGACATGTGCCGCACTCCCTCACACAGGACCCAGAAGGACACGCGTGCATCAGTGAGTGCTGGTTTGCTCTACGAGGAAGAGAAGGATGCTGCATTCGTCGACAGCAGCAGGGAAGTAGGAGCAGATGGAAAGTTGGCGCCGGCAGGAAGAAGTGAACAAAGCAGGTCGTTCTCGGTGATCCCATATATTCATGGAGTGTCCCACCGTTTCAAGAGAGTGGCAGCACGGTTTAATGTTATTGTTTTTTTCAGCCACAACTAAGCTAAAGGGGATTTGCCCAAGACTGCAGTACCGGCAAAAAACAAAAAAAGAACAAAAAAAAAAAACGAACAAACAGAAGAAGCAAGAGGACAGTGCGCCATGAAGGATGGCCTTCGTTTTGTGTCGTGCGTAAAGGGAGTCGTGTACCAGATCCCCCTTTAATGTGGGAAAGCGTACGAGGGCCATACTGGCCGCTGTCGGAACATTTGTCTGCGCGAGCACCACAGCTCCTTAAAATGTGGTCCATCGTCCAATTTGGCCTTACATTGCCGTCAGTGTGGTTGCAATCCGCTGTTTGAACTAACATCTGTTTTATTGCGTCACAGGGGTGCAATTAACTCGTGAGATAGCTGAGGCTTGCGTCATCCAGAGGCAAGGCTCCATGTGCGTAAACCAGTCGCCTGTGCACCTCCACGATGAGGAATTACAATTCCTTAACATAGCTTCCTAATATCGCACTCGTCATGGTAACGTCAGCATTAGGGTCGAATTACGTGTACTTACCTGATGTGGCACTTGGAATAGAAAATCGTGCATGATGTATGATTTGTATATGGTTGCTTTTCTAAACAATTAGATTACTCTACTGTCAAGATTTATTTTATTTATTTATTCTTTCTTGCCTCTTCGGGTGTCATTGCTGCCGACGCTTGCGGTATTCTGCTCAGTAGTACCAAATGATTTTTACTCCCATGATATGAGCTGTGATTTGTGATAGTATATATTCCCGCATGTTCCAAAAGAAACGTGGTTTGAAGTTAGCGCTTGTGCTGCCTACGTCTCTATCTTTTGTATCCGCATCTTAAGCGCTACCCATTCGAATTAAAGCATCATTGCTGAAGACGAAACATGGTGTTTTCAATACGATCCTCAAACAAAGAGGCAGCGTTCTGAATGGCGGTCCACGAGCTCCCCTGCGTCGAAAAAGGTGCGGCAACAGAATACCAAATAAAAGACGATGCAGATAGTTTGATAGCTTTTTTTAAATACCAGAGGTGTCATACACCACGAGTTCGTCCCACAAGAGGATACGGTGAATCAGGAGTTTTATATCCACCTGCTCCAACACATGCGTTATGCACTGCGACGCCGTCGCCTTGACTTATCGTCATCTCAACAATGAAGCCTTTTCGGCGATAACGCAAGGCCGCACACTATTCTCAGCGTGACAAAATTTCTCGCCCCGCACAGCATTATTGTACTTTCCCATCCGCCATACAAGCCTGACCTTCCCCCATGCGATTTTTTTCTGCTTCCTTGTGTAAGTGTGAAGATAGCCCTGAAAGGTAGCTCGATGAGGAGCGTGGAGGCCATTCAAGACGCCACGACAAAGAAGCTGACAGCCCGGCCATAAGAAGCGTTTTCCAACTGCTTCCAAGACCTCAAGAAGCGTTGGAAGCTGTGTATGGACTGGAAGGGTAGACTATATTTTTTGTATTCGGAAAATTACCCTCAGCGCCATTTCAGGCATTATTGCGGGGGGCACAGTCCTTCATAAAATGAGTCCACAGTCTTGCGGCTAACCAAATCGGCTGGTAACATGTTCCATTTGGCAATCGCTTGCGGAAAAAAATGCCCCCACCTCCCCGAAGGGAATCGTAAGGAAATGCGAATGCATTTCGCGCGCGCTTCACTCCATTTATATATGGTGGTTGTGGTTCGAAGAAGGAAAAGGCGCCTAATTTCTGCAGCCCGGTCGGGAGCACGGCGCAGAGCCTGTTCTTTTTTTTTCCTTTTTTTTCTTTTTTTATATATACGTGCGAGTGAGCGGACGGGTGAGTGGGGCGCAGGGAGGAGAGAGAACGAACGGTGAGAGAAGGAGCGGCGAAGCACTGCACCTACCCTATCCTACACTCTCTCCACACACGCTGGAGCTCCGCCGAGCTCCCGCGATGCGAGCGCCCTCACACACCAGAGCGCGCTCCTCCTCTCCACTCACTCTCCGCTACTCCGCACGCACCACCTGCTCCGGTTGCTAGGGGCGAGGATAAGCGCGCGCGCCTGCAGCTGTTGCCATGGGAGAAGGAGTGAGAGCGGAGAGATGCGGACACCGACGGACGCCTGACATACCCCAACTAAGAAATGCATCCGCATTTAAAAGGGGAATGTTTAAACAGTTCAGTTCTGGGGGTGTATGGCCGTACTTCAAATTTGTGGTTATGATGAGAGGACTGATAATGGGCTGGTTTTAAATAATCTGAAAGATTGATCCCACTTTTCTTGTTATAGATTAAGTAAAATAGTTTCAATCTTAGATTACGTCTTCGGTCTTGCAAGGATTGCCATTTAAGGTCTCTCTTCATAACTCGGGAATTTTCAGTTCGGTCATATTTGCCCTGAACAAGTCTTGCTGCGATCGACTGAATGCGCTCAAGTGCATGAATATGATGTTTTTAAAATGGATCCCATATAGGACAGGCATATTCCAGTATAGGTTTAACATAGGCATGATATGCGGCCTGTTTAACTTCTGTAGTTACATGTTTAAGAATTCTTTGTAAAAAGCCAAGGGCTTTTCCAGCCCTGCTGACAACGATGCCAATGTGTTCAGACCATCCCCCATCCTCAGAAAACATGACTTCCAAATACTTGTATTTGTCTTCTTTCATAATAGCTTGATTGTTTAAGATGTATTGATCCATGAACCGATTGACCCTTTTAGTAAAGCTGACGTGAACACACTCATTAGTCTTCAGTACCATGTCGTTATTTTTACATCATACCTCCACATGATTAAGGTGATCCTGAAGCGGGGTGGAATCCGTTTGGTCGGTCAAGTCGGTATGCAAGACACAATCATCAGCAAACATTCTAATACGACACTTAATTACATTCGAAATATCATTAATGTACACAAGGAACAGAAGTGGGCCTAGTACGGAAACTTGGGGCACACCTGATGTCACCGAAACTAAACGTGAACATGATCCACCTAAAACTACCTTCTGTTTTCTTGGTGGTAAATAGTCCTTAATCCATCGGCAAATGGTTTGATCAATGTTAAAATTCTGCAATTTTGTATGAGAACCTAGTGTGATACCGTATCGCAGGCCTTTCTGTAATCCAAAAATAAACAATCTATCTGTCCTCTATCATATAAGGCTGATGCTATATCATGATAGAATTCAGTTAATTGGGTTGTACATGAAAAACCCTGTCTAAAGCCATGTTTTTTAGGATTAAAAGATTCAGTTGAAGTAGGTGATTCATTAAAGCAGAATATAGAACATGTTCAAGTATTTTACAACAAAACGGCGTCAGAGAAATAGGTAGGCAATTGGATACATCTCATTTAGAACCCTGAAGGTGTGCTGCACAAATGACTTCAATGTTAAACGCATTTTTTAATGGACTCAGTCTTGAAACTTTACGAACAAAAGGTTGTATCCTCCGCAAGTACACTCTAAGAAAAAAAAGAGTATTCCTGACTCTTTTCGGAGAGTTCTGACTTGCTACGTATACGACTCTCTTTGGAGAGTCACGGTGACTCTCTTGGTGGGGCGCGCTCAGGAGAGTCCCCGGACCCTCTTAAGAAGAGTGGGAGGACTCTTTATGCGAAGGATCACACTACCACTTCTGAGGGAGTCAGACGACCCTTGCCGGTGACGCTCCTACGCGGGTCAATTGACACCCACCGAAGCGTCAAGCGACTCTACGGCTATTTTAAGCTACTAAATTGACCCATGCTCTACTTTTGCGCGACTACTGCTGGAAATAGTGAAGTATTCATTTTAAGCAACTCCATTAATACTTGCCGTTGTGCCCAGCGACTGCAAAAAAAAAAAAACAACACACCATTTCCAGCAAAGTTGAAGCAGTTGAGGTATTCCTCGTTTACATGGTTGTATGAGTATAACCAACCAAAATGTGTGACTGTGATGTGCACGTTGTCCGTGTCCGCTGCTCCGAAATTATTCCTCACTCCAAGCGTCACTTCGAGCACGAAGCCTGGCGTGCAGCCACCGAAGATACGCACGTTCGCTCGAACTGAAAACTACAAGACACGCGACCAGCGGACCAGCGACCAGCACAACCAACGCAGCGCATTCCAAAAGACGGAGGAGAGAGAGAGCAGGCAGCGGAGGCAGCGGATGTAGCGGAGGCGCCGCGCCGGCGGCGACAGTTTGGCGTCGGGGCTCGCGGGCCCGCCACAACCACGCCGATCTGCAAACGCGCGATATGTATGGCGGCGCCTTCATCCCGGGGAGCCAATCGAAAGGCGCTTCGCGAGAGTGTTCTGACTCCCTTAAAAATGCTAACTCTCTTTCTCTGCCTCTACCTTCCAAAAGGGGTCAAGTGACGACCCGAAGGGAATCACGGTCTTTTGATCCGCTTTTGACTCCCTTTTTTCTTAGAGTGTGTTAATGAATACTGGCAAGAGACGAGCACCTTAGAAAAGCGTTTCAATAAGTACGAAGGGTCGTTTATCACCGTAATAGAAACTCTAAGAACATGTTAGTGTACTAAAAAGTAAATCTTTGTTCTGCTTACGTCATAACAGCTTGTTCTTGTCTAAGATGTAGTAACCCCCCGTATTCAAGAACCTAACTTAACCTTATACTTATGACTTAAGGCAACCTTAGCCATAAGTCCGCCCTTAACGCGTTTCAAGAACCTACCTTGTACTTATCGCGGAACTTTCCTTGTACTTAAGTAAGGCTCGGTTAAGGTAGCCTATGACCTACCTTAAGGCTAGATAAACAACATGGCGGCGGACGACAGCTTCGCGCAGTTCGTTGATCGTGTGGACCGTAGTGAAGACATATCGAACGGCACAGCCTATGCATACGCGTCACCGT